>JARQWZ010003780.1:55000-135000 GCA_033150135.1 Gobio occitaniae
AAAGAAATAAGCTGCTATTAATTTATTTCTCTATAGTGCCCTTTCGAACAACACATCTGCTCTTGTTTGATTGATTCGGGCCCATTAATTCAGTTCATAATTGTTTAGAGTTGGAGTGTTACGTCAGTTTATTCTCCGCATGTGTTTCCCATTTATTCTCCTTCTTGGCTACAAAACAGCTGACCACAAATATGAATGTATTGTCGTTTGTCATGCATTGGTTTCTAACATATATACATGTCATGAACCATGTAAAAACATCTAATAAGCTCAATGTAGGAAAGTCTTTTGTCTTCTGTTTTTCTCAAATTCCTCCCAAATCCCCTCTAATGGAGATGAAAGCACAGCTCGAACCTTAAATTGTGGTCCATTACACACAGGCGATGTGTTTTGGGTCTTTGTGGCTTCGTCTCCAGGGGAAAACGAGCCCAGAGATCCACAGATTTACAATTATTGTATTAAAGGCGCAATATGTAATTTTTCGTCTCTTACTCAAAACAAAGGCGTGTCTTGACTCTTGAGTGGGCGGAGCTTTTATTATGTCGCGAGTGCTTCCCCAGCTAACATAAAAAGGTCCCAGAACGTCCCCTAAATGGCCTCAGCGAACGTCCTCTTGACGTCCCGCGAACATCCCCAAAGACGTTCATAAGGGCGGCCATTCGGGACGTTTAGGGGACTTTCACTTTAGCAGCATTTTATTTTACATTTCGGCAAACCAAATAAAACAGACACGTATGAATTGTAATGAACAAAGAACATTTATTTTAATTGAATAGTTGTAAAGGTGATGTGCTCTTTCCGCGCGCGCGCGAGTGTGTGTGTGTGTGTTTGCAAACGCGCAAGCAGCTGTGTGTGCGCGCGCGTTAGTGGGGTTAGTCCGATGGCAATTCTTCCACTTGGCTTCTAACTAGGGCTGTTAAAAGATTAATCGCGATTAATCCATCCATCCATCCATCATCTTCCGCTTATCCGGGGCCGGGATAATCGCATCATCGCATTTTTTTTTTTTATATATATATAAAACATTTATATTTATATATATTATAGATTATATAAATGAATATACATGCAAATATTTCTTAAATATATACATGAATGTGTGTGTATTCATAAATAATAATTAACAGAGTACACACACATATATTATGTAAACACAAACTTTTATTTTGGATGCGATTAATCGCGATTAATCTTTTGACAGCCCTACTTCTAACCTAAAACAACAAAATGAACACACTCAGTTATGATTTTATGTCTAGTATCATCGTTTGTCCATTGAAAAAAAAGACTGTTGACTATTTTGATTTCGTTTGACCATGGTCCAAATTAGCCTAATGTTATATTCAGCGCATATTGGAAGATAACGGTTGTCCCAATTTGGGTTTTATCTTTTTACTCAGTATATTATTTACTGTATAAAGTTTGATATTTAATCCCTATTTTTGTCGATATCAGATAATCGTCTCATTTCAGCGTAACATATAGCTTAAGTGCTAGCATAACGGTAAGCAGCTGTACTACACGATGGAAAACTTCCGCAAACGTTTTAAAAGGTAAAATTTTCATATTTTAAACATTACAAGATTAACAATGGTTATGGTAGCTAATACTAATCACAAATTATAAATACCTTTTCTACCGACGAAAGAGGAAATTCGGCAGTTAACTGTCTCTACGCAGCTAAGCGTTGCCATGGATACATGCTGAGCGTACCTTTAAAGAATGACGTCACTCGCTCAGGTGCATTTGATCGATATTTGCGATATAAATATCAGAGCTGTGTGCGCTAAGTATTAAACAGTAAAAATATTTTTCCTAAAATAACTTTTCTTGAATAAAAGCCTTCATCTGACCAGGTAAAATAGGAAAATGTTATTTTTCTTACCTGTTATTTCCACTTTCTTTCCAGCATTGTTTTTTTTATTCTTCATGTTTTCTTTGGCTGCATTCATCAGTTGAAGTCGATTCATTCTTTTAGAGCTCCTGAGATTCAACCTTATTTTTATAATACATAATAAATTGTAGCCTATGTTCAATTATATTATTGTTTTTACTGCTGAAAACAAACTCGCGATTTGATGATAGTGATACTGGTAAGTTGAACAGGAAAGTTATTTGTAACATTGACCTACAATTCATTCAAATCATATTTTTAGGCCTATAGTTTACTTGCACTAAAATGTTAATCAATAAAATATTTTTTTTTTGCATATACTTACCATTATCACAGTTAATTTAAGGGATTTTAAGAAATAAACAAATCCCCTTTTACGGGTTTATTTTAGTTACATTTTTCGTTTGTCTGAGTTGTGTCAGGTCTGATGATAAAAGGCAATGCATATGGGCGACTGAATTATGCAAATGTTGTTGCTGGCAGGCGAGGGACGAAATAGACGTTCGTAAACTGGCCTGGACAAATGTCCTGCGAACGTTATAAAGCGGACCTAAACGTTCGCAACATCTTTATCCCATATTTGGGATAATGTACACAAGTCAACAAAAAGTTTCTGGATATTTTAATCCAAAGCTCTATTATATTGTGCCTTTAAGTTATTATTATTAGGCTACTTTTTATTATCAAATTAATATTACAATTAGTGCTGGGCAAAAAAAAATATTTATTTTTCGATTAATCGTTTTTTAAAACGTGGTCGATTCAAAATCGATTCTCAAAGGCCATGACTTGATTTTTTCCCTCCCATATTTATTTCCGCAAACAGATTAACGTAAAGATGAACGTAAATCTAATTACTAGTCTTCTCCACTAGATGTCAGCCGCGATATTATAACGCAGCGAAATGCTACAAATCTGCGAAACCGTTTGATGAGACATCACCCAGACGTTGCTACACCCCCACAGCCGAACACACAACCGCTAAAAATAGATCACACACATGCGAACGCTGGCCTTGCGTTATGATCATTGTACTTGAGCGTTCACTTACGAACGTACGTTAGCCATTATGGACATATTCAAATCATCTAGACAGCGCGGGACCAATAATTCAAACCTAATAGCTTATATTATAAACAGATTTCCTCAAATAAAAGTTACGCTGCGTCCCAATTCGCATACTATCCGTACTAAATAGTATTCGAAAAAATTATTAGTATGTTCCAAATCGTAGTATGTTGAAAAGAGTATTCCAAAGATTCCCGGATGGTTTACTATTTCCGGTCAGAATTCGAAGTGCAGATCGACGCGCTGATATTGCCCACAACCCATTGCGAGATGGACGAGGATTCGATTAGAACTACAAATGTGGATAAAAAGTGTTAAAAAACTACAATCTTGGCGGTTATGGAAGTCACACGGTTAAGTAGAGCGGGTTAGATAAAGTGGTTTGAGTGAGTAATTATCAGTATTTAACCTGACGAAAATATATTTATTCAATATTATCCACTTTATATTTCAGCTGCAGCAGCATTGAGAACTTTTGTAATGATACGTTTGGGCATTAACTTTTAAACGCAAAATTTAGGTCATAGTATAAGTAGGCGAATTGGGACGCAGCATTAGTCCACATAAGTCAGCACGTTAAGGTATTGTTGTTCGTTAAAACGGCTTTTTATGTGTCATCAAAATTGTATTGTATTTAAGATAATTGTATGCATTTGAAATATAGGTTTTGTTTTAATGTACCCGAGTTTACCTAAAATAAAAAGTTAAATATACAGATTTGTCGCTCTTAATTTCTTTTTTTATTACACACTTGTAATAAATAATACTTATGTTCAGTTCTTTTTTTATAAATATACATCTGAATCGAATCGGAACATCTGAATCGAATCGAATCGATACCCAGCCCTAATTACAATTCATTTGATCCGCAATTATTTAATTGCGCATCACCGCATAACCGACGCGCTGAGGATAATAAAAGATTAGAGAGATTAGCTTACTCAAGTTGAACATTTTCATTATTATACAATGACTTATCGGCAGATAATTAAAATTATTAACAGTATATAGGCTAATATATATGACAAAACTATGGAAGCTTGTTTCCGCCATGGAATTAAAAAATTTAAATGGTAATTGTGACTTTTTATCCAACAATTGTGACTTTTTTAAAATTTATAACTTGCAATTGTGACTTTTTTAAGTTTATAACTTGCAATTGTGACTTTTTTAAGTTTATAACTTGCAATTGTGACTTTTTTAAGTTTATAACTTGCAATTGTGACTTTTTTTAAGTTTATAACTTGCAATTGTGACTTTTTTTAAGTTTATAACTTGCAATTGTGACTTTCCCCCACAATAATTTCTATCTCTCGAAAAAAGTAGCAATTTCGAGTTATAATTTTTTTTTTGTGTGATTAAAAAGTCGCAATTACGAAATTAATAACTGCTTTTTTCAAACATGAAGTTTCAAAAACAGCTTGTTTTAATGCGAAACACATCTCTTCTAATTTCACTGTGTGCCACGAGAGAAATATAAATCAAATCAATGATCTGCTGTTATTATCAGTACATGTTGAAGTAGATTCACCTCAGAGAATATATACGCTGTTAATGCAAACATGGAAATATGCAAACAATACAAATTGCTTGCAAAATGATGGACGATTCACATTTTGCGTGCATCATTTCCCATGATAATAAAATGTAGTAAATTATTAAATAGATAAATATGTAAACAATTAAATATTTTGAAATATAGCCCTGATCGCACTGTAAATATTCAGATTATTTTCATGTGACTGATGAAGTTTTGTAACAATAATGCTAAACTTAAAAAGCTAAACTTTCAGACAAAAAGTAGTCCTTGATATCTAAATATACATCACCAAAGGCAGGTAGATTATGCCAGGATTATACGCCGTCTATAGGGCTATAGCGCCATCTAGTGGCCACGCCGTGTATTACAGATGGTCCTATAACATTCCCTCACACAGCCAGTGTTTATTCCTGTTTTTAATCCAGATTGAATCACCTCACTCGTATAGCCATTATTAGTCATATTTTAGCACTAATAATAATCATAAATATTAGTGTGATCAAATAAACCCGACCTTAATCCCAAAATCTTTGCAGGGTTTCCGCGGGTCTTCATTTGACCGTCCACAATGTAAGGCCTTAAAAGTGTCTTAAATTGGATCAGAAATTCTTAAGTTGAATATCATGGCATTAAATCAGCGCCCTATGATTTCTGTGATGCAGGATCCAGTCATAAAACTGTAATTTACTGTATAATGCAGAGTCACGGATGAATAAACCAACAGTCGGTCCGTCTCTTAAAGGGCCAGTTCACCCATTAATGACAATCCTGTGGTCACTCATAAAGACACATAATCATCATATAAAGACACAATTATAAGAATTATGAGATAAAAAGTCAGAATTATGACATTGTACATGAGTGAAATTAGAGAATTATGATTATGAATTATGAAATGGGCTCTTTATCAAAATTATAACAGTTAAAAGTCAAAATTTGACATAAAAAGGGCATAATTATGATTTAGAAAGTCATGTTTGAGTTTTTAATTATGACTGTCAATTTCCAATTTTTAAATATTAGAATCACTTTGTCACAATTTCGACTTCTTATCATAATTATGTCATAATTTCAACTTGTTCCATCTCATGACTTAAAGTCAATTATGAGATTAAAAAAATGTATTATAACAATTTCAAAATTGACACTGACTCATAATTTCAGACTTTTCATCAATATTATAATTTTTTAAATCTCCATTATGACGATTTTGACTTTTTCATCTCGTAATTGAATTTGACTCATAATTTCAGATTTTTCATAATTATGACTTAATGATCATTTTTATCTCTGACTTAATACGACCATTTCATCTCCTTATGATTGATCATTTTAACTTTTTCATCTCAATTTAATTTTTAATCTCATAATTATAAGTCATTTTTTTTATCTCATAATTGATTATCATCATTTTAAACTTTCTATCTCAATTATGACTGTCAATTTCCACTTTTTTTTAAATATAATCATGACGGTAACAATTTCAACTTTCTGTCACAATTTAGACATTTTCATTTTATAATTATGACTCATAATTTCAATTTTTTAATCTCATAACTCACTTTGTGTCAATTTGACTTTGTCTTTTTTTAAATCTCATAATTATGAGATTATCATAATTTCAACTTTTTCCCTCATTATGATTGTGTCAATTTTGAAATTGTTGTAGTTTAATTATTTTATCTCAAAGTTGAAATGGTCATGAAGTCATAATTATGAGATGAAAAAGTAAAAATCATCATAATTATCTCATTATGATTAATCATTTTAACTTTATTATTTTAATTTTAATTGATTATCATAATTTTAACTCATAATTTAAATTTTCAATCTCAATTATGACTGTCAATTTCCACTTTTTAAAAATTATAATCATGACTTTATCACAATTTTGACTTTTTTGACTCATAATTTCAACGTTTTCATCTCATAACTGATTTAGTGTCACAATTTTGACTTTTTAATCATAAACAAGTTTCATATCTCAAACTTAAGGCTATTTGTGTGTCAAATGAATGAAGTGATGAGATCTGATGGAAACTCAACATATTGATGCATTTCTTCCTCAAATGTTCTTTATTGGTCATAATCGTTCCTCCATAAACCTGCTCTGGCACACACTCAGGATACCAGTCTCACTCCAGCACATCGCACTGGTTTACTCTCCTCAGTTGTCAAATCTTCATCAATAAGTGGATAATAAACATATGAACAGGTTTGTGTTCAGCCCTCATTAGCGATCATCAGAGTTTAACAGTGGCGCCACCAGGTGGTGAAAGGAGGAACAACACACTTTACACTTCATTCACAAAAGCAGAACATGTTCATAAACGAGTGAGAACCACAGCATTGAGGATATCACACACACACACACACACCTCTGCTCAACATAACACACACCTCTGCTCAACATAACACACACCTCCTTGAGTCCTTTCAGTGTCTCTTAAAGGGACGGTTCACCTAAAACATGTAAATCCCATAATTAATTCCGTCATTGAGCCTGTCGTTCATGTGACTCCAGCGGTTCAGGCTTAGTGTGATGGAGAGATGAGAATACTTTAGTGCACAAACACACACACACACACACACAACCACTTTATTCATCAATCTCTTCTGTGTGTGTCTGACGCTGCTGATGTTGGTCAGCTCCTGCATCATCATCACACACATGCGTCACGTGACCAGCATCAGCAAATGGTGAGCCGGCGTTCTGGAAGCTCTGAAGCGTTGCACTGCACACTCTCACACGCTCTCACAAGCACTCTCACACACACTCACTTTCTCTCACACACACTCACTTTCTCTCACACACACTCACTTTCTCTCACACACACGCACTCACACTCACTGTCACACACTCTCAAACACACTCACTTTCTCTCACACACTCACTTTCTCTCACACTCTCACTTTCTCACACAGACATTCACTTTCTCTCACACACTCACTTTCTCTCACACACTCACTTTCTCTCACACGCACTCTCACTCACGCACTCTCACTCACGCACTCTCTCTCACTCACTCACGCACTCTCTCTCACTCACTCACTCACTCACTCTCACTCACGCACTCTCTCTCACTCACTCACGCACTCTCTCTCACTCACGCACTCTCACTCACGCACTCTCTCTCACTCACTCACGCACTCTCTCTCACTCACTCACTCTCTCTCACTCACGCACTCTCTCTCACTCACGCACTCTCTCTCACTCACTCACGCACTCTCACTCACGCACGCACTCTCACTCACGCACGCACGCACTCTCACTCACGCACGCACTCACTCACGCACGCACTCTCACTCACTCACGCACGCACTCTCACTCACGCACGCACTCTCACTCACGCACGCACTCTCACTCACGCACTCTCATTCACTCACGCACGCACTCTCACTCACTCACGCACGCACTCTCACTCACGCACGCACTCTCACGCACGCACCTCACT
Organism: Gobio occitaniae; assembly: GCA_033150135.1. Classification (NCBI taxonomy): domain Eukaryota; kingdom Metazoa; phylum Chordata; class Actinopteri; order Cypriniformes; family Gobionidae; genus Gobio; species Gobio occitaniae. Next base: position 62,958 of record JARQWZ010003780.1, read on the forward strand.
CACGCACCTCACTCACGCACCTCACTCACGCACCTCACTCACGCACCTCACTCACGCACCTCACTCACGCACTCTCACGCACGCACTCTCACGCACGCACTCTCACGCACGCACCTCACTCACGCACCTCACTCACTCTCACTCACGCACTCTCACTCACGCACCTCACTCACGCACCTCACTCACGCACTCTCACTCACGCACCTCACTCACGCACTCTCACTCACGCACTCTCACTCACGCACGCACTCACTCACGCACTCACTCACGCACTCTCACTCACTCACGCACGCACTCACGCACGCACTCTCACTCACGCACCTCACTCACGCACCTCACTCACGCACTCTCACACTCTCACTCACGCACCTCACTCACGCACTCTCACTCACTCACGCACTCTCACTCACGCACGCACTCTCACTCACGCACCTCACTCACGCACTCTCACTCACGCACGCACTCTCACTCACGCATTCTCACTCACGCACGCACTCTCACTCACGCACCTCACTCACCTCACTCACGCACCTCACTCACGCACTCTCACTCACCTCACTCACGCACCTCACTCACGCACTCTCACTCACGCACGCACTCTCACTCACGCACCTCACTCACCTCACTCACGCACTCTCACTCACGCACGCACTCTCACTCACGCACGCACTCTCACTCACGCACTCTCACTCACGCACGCACTCTCACTCACGCACCTCACTCACGCACCTCACTCACCTCACTCACGCACCTCACTCACCTCACTCACGCACTCTCACTCACGCACCTCACTCACGCACCTCACTCACGCACTCTCACTCACGCACGCACTCTCACTCACGCACGCACTCTCACTCACGCACCTCACTCACCTCACTCACGCACTCTCACTCACGCACTCTCACTCACACACACACTCTTCTCGTCTGTGTCTGACGTTGGTCAGCGAATGCTTCACGTGACCAGCATCAGCCAATGGTGAGCCGGCGTAGAACTCAGAAGTGCTGCCCTGTATTTACTACATCAACAGCGTCAGACACTGACACACACAGAAGAGTTAGAGCACTTAAAGTGTTTGCGCACTAAAGTATTCTCATCTCTCCATCACACTAAGGCTGGACCGCTGGAGTCACATGACTATATTAACCACGTCTTTACATCCGTTCTGGCCCTTGAAAGTGGGCGTTGCCGTCTATGGAGGGGTCAGAGGTCATCAGAAATATCTTTGTGTGTGTGAAGATGAACGACGAGCTCACAGGTTCGAACGACATGAGGAATTAATGACAGGATTTACATGTTTAAGTGAACAGTCCCTTTAAGGCCTTACAAATCAAATGTTTACATAAAATATAAATAAAGGTAAATAAGACACCTCCCCAAAACCAACCACATCTAACGTACAAGCATCGGTTCTCACTCTTCATAGTCTTTTCAAGTACAGCAACACTCAGTATATTCAAGACAGTTACAGTTTGCAATCTAAAAAAACACAAGATGGCTGCTCAAGTTGAAACACAAAATGGCCACTCGAGTTGAAACACAAGATGGCCGCTCAAGTCTCGTGGATTAGAGTTCGACTTTTGCCCCTGAAATCCAAACTGATACTGGATCAAGTTGAAACACAAGATGGCTGCTCAAGTTGAAACAAGATGGCTGCTCAAGTTGAAACAAGATGGCCGCTCAAGTTGAAACACAAAATGGCCGCTCAAGTCTCGTGGATTAGAGTTCGACTTTTGCCCCTGAATCCAAACTGATACTGGAATGATCAAGTTGAAACACAAGATGGCTGCTCAAGTTGAAACACAAGATGGCCGCTCAAGTTGAAACAAGATGGCCGCTCAAGTTGAAACAAGATGGCAAGAAAACAAGAAAAAAGACTTGAGCAGCCATCTTGTTTCAACTTGAGCGGCCATCTTGTGTTTCAACTTGAGGGGCCATTTTGTGTTTCAACTTGAGCGGTCAAGTTGAAACACAAAATGGCCGCTCAAGTTGAAACACAAGATGGCTGCTCAAGTCTTTTTTGCCCCTGAAATCCAAACTGATACCGGAATGATCAAGTTGAAACACAAATGTAAAACCATCGATCTGTAGAAAACGAATAAATTAAGAGCCCTGGATACATGTTAGGATCATCTGACGTACTCTTATATATCAATGGGCTTCAGCGCTGACAGCAGCTTCACCTCCGCGAGCGGGTTTCTGGGAGAACCCCTGTAGCGATTGATATCGCTCTCAGACGATGACTTGGGATGTTCGTTTGCGGCGTTCTTATTGGCTGGTGTCTTATTGGCTGGTGTCTTATTGGTGAGGTCTCCGAGCGCGGCTGGTTTCTTCGGAGGAACCAGAGGATTCATGGGCCGCTGGAGCGAGTGCAAAGCTAAACTCTTCATCTGAGTGGCCGCACACCAGCCCATCCGGACGTCCTTCCGGCTCCCGACCAATGAGTTGATCCGCCTGACGGACTGGCGGACCGGCGTCCGCTGGAACCTCAGAGGCGATCGGAGCGCTTTGGCTTTGGGCGAGGTCAGCGTCATCATGTTGAAGAGCTTAATCTGCTCGGCCACTTTCAATCGGCACGCTTCGCTCTCCTGGGGATTTTCAGGCTTGCTGACCAATGGCGATTCGCTTGGTGTGTTCTGCGTTCTGTACGGAGTGGACTGGACTTGGATGTGTGTGAAAGCTACAGGACTTTGGATGTCCAGCGCGTCGATCAGCTGACTGCAGTCTTCAGAACACAATGCGGCGTCTTTCGGGAAACTCGTGCCTTCGCTCTCCAGCCTGAGCGAGCCATTGAGGCTGGTCGGTCCACTGTCAAACAGGGCACTGTCTATGTGGAGCGGCGACAGCGGAGTGAGATCCACCGGCCCGGATGTCTCGCTGGGATCCGTCTCAGACACGGATTCGTGTGAGGTGTCGGCCCGGTTCTGCTGGATGATGTGGTCAAGGTCACTGGTGGACTCCTGTGTGGGTTTCAGTAGAGTGGGTCCGGTGAACGGGTCCATGGCGCCGCTGAGGATCTTGGGAATGTCGGGTGGAGGTTTGGACACGAGCATGGGCTCAGACCGGGAGACGGGGGTCTCGGAGATGGAGTCTGATGGGAAGGTCAGAATGATGTCGGGAGTGTGTCCGCTCCACACACTTGAGTCGCACTGCGGGGTCAACAGGTTATCCTCGGACTTGCTGATGAACTTGGCGCCTGTGAAACAAACGTGGACAATTTAAACACCGGTCAAACGTTTGTTTTGTAAATTATTTAATTAGATTTTTTTCCCAAATTCCGTTTTATTTTTTCCCCAATTCCGTTTTAATTTTGGTAACACTTTAGAATAATGGTCATTAGTTAATGTATTAACTAACATGAACTAACCATGAGCAGTACATTTGTTACTGTATTTGTTCATCTTTGTTAACGTTAGTTAAAGGGGTGATGAATTGAGAAATCAACTTTCCCTTGAGCTTTTGATATATAAGAGGTCATGGCAAATATAAGAATATCCTTTAAGTTTCAGAGCTGAAAACTTTCTTGTTAGTCAAAGAAAAGCTTTTATAGACACCAGACCCAGAAAAACGATCTTGAGCTTCATCCTTACGTCATCGCACGCCGAAACTCCGCCTCTACAGAATAATAAGCAGGTGTAATTCAGTAGCCCCGCCCACCGACTCATGGAGCTGGTCGGATTGCGCTAGCCAGCAGCAATAAACATGCCGAGGATATCACCATATTGCTATTCCTGGTTGTGGAAGAACACAGTCGCTGCATAAGCTTCCTTCGGATCCTAATATTAGGAATATGTGGTTGAACTTTATTTCTAATGTTCCAGCTCACGTGGGGAAGACGCTGTATGCGTGTTCGCTTCATTTCTCCGCGGAATCGTTTGAAAACAAGGCACAGGTTGACACTGGATTTGCAGACATATTGAGATTGAAACACAACGCTGCTCCATCTATATTGGACCCGACAGGAATGGTGCAGCACACTTATGTGAGTAAAACATGTCTTTTATACGTGATAGTATTGCATTGTTACAGATCGTTTGATATGTGTACGATTGTGTATTGATTATGTGTAGGCCTACGTGTCTATCCAGTCACACGAGAGACTTGTAACGTTATGTGTGTCCGCGCGAGTGTGTGTGTGTCCGCGCAAGTGTGTGTGTGTGATTTTAGTGTTTGTTTAATATTTTGCGAGTTCTCTGAGCATTTCCCCTAGACGACTCCTGGGACAGACGGTAGCTGAAGCTCATTAAATATGCAAATCTTATCCAATCCTAGCCGTGGGCGTTTACTTCCAAGTCTTCAGTTCGACACGCCCATCAAATCCGAGTGTTTCTCAGAGAGCCTCAAAACCAAGGCAGAAAATAGCCTATTATTATTCATTATGATGTTTCTGAATGTAAAAACCACATAAACGCCATAAGTTGACTTCTGAGACAACAGTATAAAAAAATTTAAAAAGCCAGTTCATGACACCTTTAATATAAATACAGCTGTTCATGGTTTGTTCATGTTAGTTCACAGTAGGGCTGTCATTTTTGAGAAAAATCTAATTCGAACGGATATCAAATATCAAGCAATGTATTTGAATATATTCAAATATCTACGAGCCGGCCCTGACCAATTTGCTGCCCTAGGCCAGATTTTACTTGGTGCCCCTTGTGTCAAGGTTTAGCACTACACGTTATCAGTCTAAGTTGCGGAAACACTCGTACTGTTTTATTTTTGTAATGCATTGATGTTTTATTTTTATTGTTGTTGTTTTATATAATGTCCAGTCCATTCTACCCCGTCATTATGTTCATGATATTATTATTTTTTATTTTTTAAAAGGCTGATGATAGTAAAACTGTACAAAAATTGCACCTATGCCACATTACAGCCTAAAAACAAAGAGCAAGAGTGCATCTAACATTCATGCACAAACTATTCATTGAGAACTAGCAAAAGTGTTTGTTTTCCAGTAGATGGCAGCAATCTTCCACTAAACTATGAGCATTCATGTTTTCACCAGGAATTCAACTGAGAAATTTTGATATTTAATGTGAATTTTACATAAAATGTTGCTATTTTAAATAAACCTGTATATAAATATCATTACTAATTTCGGCATTTTAAAAATTCTATACACCCCCTTAAAACTGCACAACTGCAGAGTTAAAACATTAGGCTATTAAAAAAGTGATATTACATGCGTTTAATATTTTTATATTATTTATTTTTTACAAAATCACACTGGCTGTGGCCTCTGGAGAACCCAGAACAGCTGCTTGCATAAAGTTTAAAAATAACTGGAATTAATTAGCAAACATTAGTATTTTACTACTATGCAATTAAATAAACTGTTCATTAATTTGCCTACATCACTTTACTTCTGTCTTTACACTGCAAAAAATGCTCTTATTTAGAATCTTTTTCTTGTTTCCAGTCCAAATATCTAAAAACTCTTAAATCAAGGTGCATTTACTAGATAGGTAAAATGACATGACATTTTTCTTGTTTACTTGAAAATAAAATCAAAATGAAGTGAGTTTTTGCTTAAAACAAGCAAAATTATCTGCCAATGGGGTGAGAAAAATAATCTTATTTCTGTTTGGGACAGAAACAAGATTTCAATCAGAAACAAGATTATTTTTCTCACTCCATTGGCAGATAATTTTGCTTGTTTTAAGCAAAAACTCACTTCATTTTGATTTTATTTTCAAGAAAACAGGAAAAATATCTTCTGTCATTTTACTTATCTAGTAAATGCACCTTGATTTAAGATTTTTTAGATATTTAGACTAGAAACAAGACACAAATACTAAGTAAGAAGAGCAGTGTATCCCTTATCTTCCCTGCTTCAGAGGCTTCTGTCTTTTTTGACACTATCCGGCCATCCGTCATAAATAATCAGGCAACTTTCACCGTGTCTACACCTGGCGCGAGCGGCCAAGCTCCCTAAAAAAGGAAAGCAATCCTGTCTGCGTTGGATGCGGCGAGAGGCGACGCGACACAACAAATTGATCGCACGTTATATTTCTGACGCACTTCAAGTAGCTCGGCGGGGGGAGATTGAGGAGGCGGACCGGGAAGAGGCGGGGGACTTATTTACGTTTTTTTTGTTGCGCTTTATTCTGTAATATTTCAAACTAATATTAATAAAATAGTATCAGTAATACATTTTGGCGCCCCTAGCATTTGCCTATTCCGCCTATGCCACGGGCCGGCACTGCCCCAACACCACGTAAATTCCACGTTAAAGGGTTAGTTCACCCAAAAATGAAAATTCTGTCATTAATGACTGAGCCTCATGTGGTTGGACACCCGTCAGACCTCCGTTCATCTTCAGACACAAATGAAGATATTTTAGTGTAAAGCTGATGCTGAGAAAGGCTTCAGATAGGCCTCCATTGGCATTCAGTACATTTACACTCACAAGACCCATAAAAGGCACTAAAAACGTCGTTACAAAGTCCATCTCACCACAGTGACTCTACAGTAATTTTACGATGCGACGACAATAGTTTTTGTGCGCAAAAAAAAATTCAACTTGTTCTTGTCTTCCGTGTGTGTCTCCACGACGCATGCGTGAGAATATGAGCAGATCCGGTGTTCTATGGAGTCAAAATAGGGCCACATATATCTGCAAAATAACACAATGTTTTGCAAACAAAAAATATGTTTTGCAAAAAAAAAAAGTTTTGCAAAAAAAAAATATATATTTTGCAACAAAAAAAATAGAATATTGAGAAAAAAATGCTTTTTTGCAAGTAAAAAAATAGTAATTGCAAAAGAAAAGTTACCACTGAGAGGAAAAATAAAGTTTAGCAAAGTAAAACTTGCAGCATTGACTTTGCAACACCTTTGCGCCGCTCCTTTAAATCCGCGTTTCCGTCATCCGTGCCTCTGCGGCGCAAGCTTTCCTTTGCGCTTCATTTTCCTTTGCGCCTCGCTTTGTGTCCCTGATTTGACGTGGGGGAGGGGTCAAGAGGTTGGGGTGTGTACATGGGTGTGTACAAGGGACGAAGGCGCGTCCTTCTCGTTACGTCAATCAATACAATCTGACTTAAATTTGGCCACTCGCCCTTGAGGCTGAGCAACTGTGCTGATCTCTCGCTGTCTCAATTAATTTGCCCAATCTCATTCACTTTCTATGCAGAGGATGATCCATCGATGTCTAGCATTCTGGTGTAAGGGTTATAAATACCCATGTTGCATGCATGCAGCTCTCAGCTATGTTAACTAACCAAACTACATCAGGAATCATTTCTTGAATCTGTCTGACACATCATCAGTGTTGGGGTAAAGTGTTACAAGTAGAGCTGTCAATTTAACTCATTAATTAAAAAAAAACACATGATTAAAAAAATGTATGCAATTAATCATGCCCAATATATTCTTGTGTTCAAAGACAGCTAGATGATATGCAGCAGAATGACACACAGAGGTCTCGAGATCCATAGGTCTGGGGCTCGCGCTGATGACGTAACGAGAAGGACGCGCCTTCGTCCCTTGTACACACCCATGTACACACCCCAACCTCTTGACCCCTCCCCCACGTCAAATCAGGGACACAAAGCGAGGCGCAAAGAAAAATGAAGCGCAAAGGAAAGCTTGCGCCGCAGAGGCACGGATGACGGAAACGCGGATTTAAAGGAGCGGCGCAAAGGTGTTGCAAAGTCAATGCTGCAAGTTTTACTTTGCTAAACTTTATTTTTCCTCTCAGTGGTAACTTTTCTTTTGCAATTAATATTTTTTTACTTGCAAAAAAGCATTTTTTTCTCAATATTCTATTTTTTTTGCAAATTTTTTTTTTTTTTTTTGCAAAACATTTTTTTTTTGCAAAACATTGTGTTATTTTGCAGACATATGTGGCCCTATTTTGACTCCATAGTGTTCGGACACATGACCCAGAAGAGATTTGTTTACGAGCAGAGGAAGACGCGCGTATCTCAGCTGATGAATTCTACACTGATCGTGCTTTAGGTCTCGGCGTAGTTCTCAAAATGGGGCTAAAGTGAGTATTTCATGGATTCCCGAACGCCGGATCTGCTCATATTCTCACGCATGTGTCTCTGTGTGTGTGTGTGTGTGTGTGTGTGTGTGTCTCTGTGTGTGTGTGTGTGTGTGTGTGTGTGTGTGTGTGTGTGTGTGTGTGTGTGTCTGTTGTCTGTAAGTTCAAATATAAATAAATCACACATGTAAACAAATTTATTTTGGATGCGATTAATAGTTTGACATCTTTTTTTGTTCATAATTGTTCATGAAAGTCACAAGATTATATTTGATTTATAAACATTATGCACTTATTTCAGTAATGTTATTGTATTGCTTTGAATAAACCATTTAATACGGTGCATTATTGTTCTGCTCTTGCGCCCTCTTGTGGCCTGACATTGCATTTTATTGCAAAATATATTGTAAAAGGCATAGTTTTTCAACCATTTTGTGAATAATTTAAACTTTCAGCATCATCACTCCAGTCTTTTGTGTGTTGGGCATCAGATCCTCATATGAGGATGATCAGTGAAGGGTCATGTGACTCTGAAGACTGCAGTAATGATGATTTGATCACAGGAATAAATCACTTTACTGTATATTCACATAGAGAACACTGGAGGAATATTACACTGATTTACTGGAGTTATGATCTGATTAATGAGCAGAAGAGACTTGAAGCAAGTATTATAAATAAAGCACGAGAAATCAAACTGTATTTATATTTCTCGCCGCGCTCAAATCTGTGAAGTGTGCAGGAAAAGCTCGGAGCATTACAGGAAAACCCGAAACACTGACCTTTGGAGGGACTCTTGCTCAAAACAGCCGGACTTAACTCCTTGGTGAAGTGAAAACCAGCAGCGCTCTCTTGAGTCGCAAGGCGCCACCCTATGACCTCTGACCCCTTTGGCCCCAGTTGTGAATGTGTAATGAGGTTCTGTTGAGATAGAGCTTCTTTTTACTCTCATGATGTCAGTGTCACGAATGCTTTACTAAAGAAGAAATAGATGCTGATTTCCGGTCAAATCATCTTTTTTTATTTGAGCATATAATAAATGACCATGGCGAGGAATAACCCAAAACCACAAGGATACATTTTAATTGGAAAAAAATAAAATAGTTATATTATTAATATTTATACTTAAAACAGTTTAGTAGTGTCAGCTTCTCATATAAAAGCATAAGATATCATTACATCATGTGCAATATTAAGCATTGACAACACAGATATTAGAACAAACACATCACATTGGCATTTTCTTGAATGCTAAAACACTGTAAAGCACCAATAATATAATATATTTTTTTCCCCATGCCTGAGTAAAACCCCAAGAATACATAAAGATATCGAGATGCCATCATTAATAGCAGCGCCACATCCCATGGCGAACACAAGTCCTAGATTCTGTTCACTTCAGAAGAGTGTGTGTGTGTGTGTGTGTGTGTGGTGGATTGTCCGGTCTCAGGCGGAGGTTGACTGAGATGATGTTTCTGAACTTACAGACTCGCGCTGGCTGGATTTGCCCAGACTGAAGCGCAGACGCAGAGATTTCCTCACCGGCTCTTTCTTCACGGCTCTGGGAGAGAAACAGCCGGTCTTCCCAGACTCAACCCTGAAAGCAGCAGCACAGGTCAGACATTAGGGCTGAGCGATACATCCCATTTTCATCGTCATCGCGATATGAACACATCGCAACAGACAGCCTGACACGATAAATAAGGGAAAACGGTTTATTACATGCGCCAAGTAACGTTTTCTGAATACTTGGATTACTTCCACATTGAATTGCATTTTATAAGTGTAGGAATGCGGTAGGGCTGAACGATATATCGTTATCAGACCTGCCAACCTTGAAGAAACTTTATGAGTACTGTCACCGTTGTCCACCCACCAGTAAGAAATCAATGAGATACCGAACACTAAAATACATAATATACACAATATACTTTCACCAATTACGATTTATTAGTTACTCCATAACCAAATACAAGTAGACCATAAATGTTATACAGTTACTGCACACCCATCATTGTGTTCAGGATATTATATACAAAAAAGGCTGATGATGGTTAAACGTCATACAAAAATAGAACCAAAGACAGATTAAACACAAATAGTAAGATTAATAACAAACTACCGTGTTCTCTAGCAAAAGTGTTTGTTTTCCAGTAGATGGCAGCAATCTTCCACTAAACTATGGCACATTTCATATTATCACTATGAATGAAACTGAGTAGTAGATATTTTATTTGAATTTGACATAAAATGTTGCTATTATATAAATAGACTATTATTACTAATTTATGTACATTTAATTTAATATTTAATCAAATTGAATATGAATTTTAATTAATAAATACAAATTTATATAATTTAACACAACTGTAGAGTAAAAACATTAATAAAAAACTGATATTCCATCCGTTTAAAAAAATCTGACAAGATTAAGGCAAAGTCACACTGTCTGGTGCCTCTCTAGACAACCCAGCACAATTGTTAGCATAAAGTTTAAGGTAAAAAATAACTGCCATTCATTTACTAGTATCTTAATACTATGCAATTTGATAAACTGTTCCTTCATTACATCACTTTACCTCTGTCTTTATCCCCATTTTCCATCTTCCCTGCATCAGAGGGCTTTGGTCTTTTTTATACTGTAGGGTAGGCTATGGCAGACTATAATGCTAATTTATAATGGGTCATGTGAATTCGACCATCTGTCACAATCAGGTAACTTTTTGTCTACTGACGCGAGTTAAGCACCCTCAAACGAAAGCAATGCTTTCTACATTGAATGTGGCAAGACGCGACGCAACAGTTACGTTAATTCATTTTATACCAGCAGGTCAAACAAAATCATACAATAAACGAATTATGGAGCTTTGATATTACAGAAACGCCAACTCTATTCATTTATTAAAATTAGCTGAAAGTCAACAGCACAACGTGCATGTTCACATTTTAATTATCCATAACAACCCCAAAACTTGCCCGCTTGCCTTGCACATCTGCTAATAAACGATGGGCAAAGTTTTTCGACTATTTTTTTACCTTCTTTTTTTTTGCTCTGGATGTTATTGAGCTTGTAGAAGTTTAGCTCTTGCGTTCTTCTGAACATCTCGCGCTGCCATTGCCCGATGCCATTTTTATATCACTCCATAATCTATGTTTTAAATGCCTATTCCCCGAGTGTTAGGCTACAACGACTGGCTTTTTTAAAATATCTATGAGAAGTAACTTAGCCTAGGCCTCCATACTGACAGCCGGGCTCATAGCTTGCAGGTTTGCTTAGTACACTGTAACAATATTTAAGAATGCTTATATTTTTTTCCATTTGATTGGTTCAACCGCCACTCGCCCAAATTTATATAAAATATAATTTTTCGTAAAGTCATCCGCGGCTGTAACCGCCAACAGCATATCTCTGTGAGGCGGTTCAGCCATGGCATGCAAGCCTGCAGTTATCCGGCCTGCCTAGCTTGCTTGAGGCACTGAAATGAAACGAACGCGCGCGGACTCGAAGCATTTGTCTAGGAGGGGCGGGCATGTAAGCGGAGGTAATGAAGCGCTCAGATTGGCCGAAAGCTTTTCACTCCACTTTCACGCTGTGGCTCAGCAGCCGAATCAACGTCATAGATTGCACTGAAACCGGCGAAATGCGAGATGCAACAAAATGCGTACATAGAGAGCAGCGAGTCGTACAATCGTACCAAAGGGTCAAAATGCGTGCCGAGTACGAAAAATGCGTACATGTTGGCAGGTCTGCGTTATCGTATCTATATCTAGATATGAACTTTCAAGATATTACTATCGAAAAAAGCAACGATATAGACGATATAGATTTCCCCTCTCCGCGCTACAACTCTGGCCGTCACAACAAACATCAGTTTTACGAGTGCCCTTGAATGCACCGCTAAAGCCAGCGCGCGCGCGCACACTACAGGGACTTGAGAGGGGGGCGGCGTTTCCATGGTGACACGTCATTGCTTGTCACGTGACACACCGCAGCAGCAACAAGCGCTGAATGAATGAATGATGATCTGCTTTTGTCATTTTTTCCTTTTTTATTCAGAATATTCACAAATGTGTTAGCTATGACATGAAATATCTGATATTCCGATTGTCAAATACATGCCAGTGGAAGTATATTGCCGTTTAAACACCTTTATAACGATCGCGTTAGTTGAGCTGAATGCGCGATGGGCGCCGCCGTGTAATGCTGCCTTCACGTGCTCTCGGAATTATCGTAAATACGAGTTTCCTAGGTAAACATTGCACATGAACGCCCTCACATTTTGAAACTTGAATGCAATGCGCTCGTAATCACGATTTCAGAAGTCGGAATCATCAAATTTCCGATAGCACGTGAAGGCAGCATTAGTTTGTGGCGCAGACGCAGTTCAGAGAATCGGATTTGTTGGATTTACAACCTCTATGTTTACAACACGTGAATTCATCCACTTCTCCCGAAATACTTAAAAGTAAGTGGCTGGTGAACTGGGAATAGAATAGAGCAAACATTGAAGTTACTTACAATGTGTATCTGATATGAATAAAACGTGTCGAATTATAATGGAAAGGATTATTATTACCTCTTCCATAGACATCAGTGTGTATTTTACAAACTCTAAATGTATTGTTTTTTTAGTACTTATGTGAATTTATATGTTTGAAACCTAAAATAAACAGTATGTGGTAGTGGTGCAACGGATCACAAAACTCACTGTTCGGATCGCACTACGGATCGTGAGTCACGGATCGGATCAGAATAAAAGGGGGAGGAGACTATTTTTATTTGCGTTTCATTTATTACATAAAAACTTTTGGTGTTAACATAACCTATATGGTTTATAGGTTAACAAGGAACTTTTGGTGTTAACAAAAATAAAATAAATAAATAACCATCTGAATAAATCAAATGTGACTAAAAACAACCTGAGATGTGAAAATGGGCCTGAGCTTTTTATTTTTTTTATTTTAAAGATTAGGATATCAAAATCAAGCACCGGCAAAATTCCCATTGGGCCGGTCTGTTTTTTTGGCCACGAGGGCCGTTATTGTCATGGCACTGGGTTGAAATATGGATGCGGTCCCTAGGCTGCCTGCACTCACAGCAGCCCCACTTTTTTTATTTAATATTTTACAGCAGTCCAACTCTTTTAATTTTTGCGCCATGCATGCACAATTAAATGAACCGGGCTTCAGTCATGTTGCGCATGTTGGTCCGTTCCATTCGTACGGGAACTTGGTGCTAATAAAAGCTCACAACGCTCGATGTATAATTCATATCCTGCTTCATGTTTCCATTAAACATGTTAATGTAGGCGTTTGTAGGCTACTTGCTTGAATTGTATATTTATTGTACAATTGTGCATTAATTATACTATTTACATCCATTAATTATAGTCTACCCTACTATGTTTTACTATAAGGAGGAACAAGTTGACTTCGCCTGCTAGGGAGAGATTGCTCATGTATTTTTCCCGTTCACGGTCGCGCGCCGCCGGTTTAAAAGAGCTCTTCTGATTGGCTGAAATTCTCTGCTCTCTGAACCGCTGCCTCACAGATGCACAAATCACTTTTGCTCCACATTTCGCGTAGTATATGGTGCAAAAGTGAGAGCGCGCGGAACTTGTCTTTTGAAGGCGAAAAAACTGCGTTTGAGACTCGCAGCAGCAGATTCAAGCAGTTGTAGTGATTGGACTTGTGATTGTGTTAGAAAAATATCCAAGAAAATAAATGCATTTGTGACCAAATATTCTACAAGTGTGCAACTCTCATTGCATGGATTCACATATTAATTTGCGGATGTGCAAAATTCGTCTGTGATTTCACATTTTTGATACGGGTGTGTGAATGCGTTTTACACCATATTCACTGCAGCAACTGTAGCAAAAATGTGAGCGTATGAGTTTCTTCATGTGTGATTCGTAGAATAGGATTTGTGCACCTGCAGTGAAGAATGTGTGAAGGTGTAACTGTTGTGTTGTGTTTGTAGTTGAGAAAAAAAATCTACAAGTCCCAAAATATTTTTCTGTGACTTCAAATGTATTGATACACATATGTGGATATGCTCTACAGATACAAATTCCACTCGCACGCGTGTTCAGTTGTTTTGCACCAAAAATACCTTCATAATAATGCTCCCATACACGCGATTTGAATGATGCGGGAGGCTTTTCAAGTTCTTCTACTTCCCCGATAGCCACTGTTGGGCGCCCGTTTCACACATACTCCGTTTGCAGTGCGTATGCGGTGCGTATTTTTTTCCGTACCCATGTTAACGGATTACAGCTTTCACACTGCGCGCGGATGCTGTCCGTCAGTCCGTTCCAGGTGCGTTGCGTCTGCAGCAGTCCAGAGTCTATTTTTTGCTGTGCTGCACTGCGGAATTAAAGTGACAGCACATTGTTCGCTTTAAAATAAACATATTCTGACGCGAAAATCTAGTAATTTTACCACAGATGCATATAATTTAAAATATACTCTGTTTCAAAGTCAACACATGGCTTTTTTTTCTCGGGTAAAGCAAGGAAACGACACCTTACCTGGCATTTAGTTAAAAAAAATTGTAATAATGGAGAGCACGTACGTTCCTGGAGGTGGAAAAACAAAGGTCTTTATGACCTGCTTTTAAAAGGATTTAAAAACGAAAGAAAAGACGAGAGTCGGCTGTTTTTGTATATAGCCTATTGTAAGTTTCTAATTTAAAATGTTTATAGGCTATAAGTTATATTTAAATGTTTTGCCACTTGTGTGAGCTAAATCTAAATTATAGCTATATAAATATAAAGTAAAAGAATTGAATAAAACGTTGTTTAAATGGCTACTACGTTAAAACGTGACATCTATGAAAGTGTAAACAAAGAGAATTGCAATTCTGACAAGCCATATTCAGTAACAACTTTTGGATTTGAAAAAAAGAAAAAAGAATGAATAAATGCTGTGTTTGTGGTATACAACCGCGGATCAGTTGCGCGCTGCAAACGCAGCATATATGAAAGCACAACAGCGCGTGCTGCTCCTGCACCGCAACACGCACCTCAACACGCACTGCAGACGGAGTATGTGTGAAACGGGCGTTACATGCCCTGTTCACGTTGAACACGTGTGTTTCTCTGAAACTCAGCATCAAGTTTAAAGGAACGAGATCACTTAAAAAGCAATAGCGGCAGAAAAACTGTCTTTTAGTCTGCGATCGCTAAACAATTCAGATTAATCCACAACTAAAAAAAAAAAAAAGCACAATAAATTCGCGGGTCACGTGCGAGCCGAACCGTGGGTTGTGATCCGTACGGATCAACTGCGATCCGTTACACCCCTAGTATGTGGTTGAAAACACTGAAAAGTTGTGTTATATGACAGCTCTGAGCTGTTGATCATGTGATGCTCTTGATCATCCGCTCCAGCCTAGACTGATTACACCTGTGTGATCGTATGTGCCAAAGGCTTAAAAACAATACATTTTCTGACACAAATTTTTGAAATGTAGGCTTAAATCAAACACATTTTAATTCAGATTCTGGTTTTCACCCAACACGTAGTCGTATTGTATCGATATCGAGATATCTGGCATGAAAATCGAGATATGAAATTTGGTCCGTATCGTTCAGCCCTAGAATGTGGCCATCAAATCCTGCTTACTAAACATATATTATAAAATATTTAGCTCGTCAAACGGGGCCATCGGCTCTTGGGCTGGTAAATCAGGAGAATGTAAAGTCGCACGTCCACTAAGCAGGAGCACCGGCGGTGGGCGGACAAACACTTTTTTTTTTGTATGTGAAGCTGTTTTACGTGAATATTAATGACACGAGTGAAGCACAAAGCTTCATTTACAAAATAAATAATAGGTTCGCAATTAAATGTTACATCACAGCCATGGAAACATAAGAATTCATGCCGAACGAGAGAGGAAGCTTTATGTGGTGAGACAAATTTAAGATTGCTTGCGTTTTGCGATCTGGTCACACGATTTTCCACGAATTTAAAGGGTTAGTTCACCCAAAAATGTAAATTGTGTCATTAATGACTGACCCTCATGTGGTTGGACACCCGTCAGACCTCCGTTCATCTTCAGACACAAATGAAGATATTTTAGTGTAAATCTGATGCTCTGAAAGGCCTCCATTGGCTCAATGCACTTTAGTCTTTAGTGTCTTTTAAGGGTCTTGAGAGTGTAAAGTTACAAAGTCCATCTCACTACAGCGGCTCTACAATAACTTTATGAATCGGCGACAATAGTTTTTGTGCGCAAAAAAACCCTAAATAACGACTTATATAGTGATGACGATTTCAAAACACGGCCTCATGAAGCTTCGAAGCGTTATGAATCAGCGAGTCGATTCAGCAGTTTGAAGCGTTATGAATCAGCGAGTCGATTCAGCAGTTTGAAGCGTTATGAATCAGTGAGTCGATTCAGCAGTTTGAAGCGTTATGAATCAGCGAGTCGATTCAGCAGTTTGAAGCGTTATGAATCAGTGAGTCGATTCAGCAGTTTGAAGCGTTATGAATCAGCGAGTCGATTCAGCAGTTTGAAGCGTTATGAATCAGTGAGTCGATTCAGCGGTTTGAATCGCCAAATTTCAGCAGTTTGGCGGTTTGACACGCGATCCGAATCATGATTCGACTCACTGATTCATAACGCTTCGAAGCTTCATGATGCCGTGTTTTGAAATCGTCATCACTATATAAGTCGTTATTTAGGGTTTTTTTGCGCACAGAAACTATTCTCGTCTTCATAAAGTTATTGTAGAGCCGCTGTAGTGAGATGGACTTTGTAACTTTAGTCTTTAGTGTCTTTTAAGGGTCTTGAGAGTGTAAAGTTGAGCCAATGGAGGCCTTTCAGAGCATCAGATTTACACTAAAATATCTTCATTTGTGTCTGAAGATGAACGGAGGTCTGACGGGTGTCCAACCACATGAGGCTCAGTCATTAATGACACAATTTACATTTTTGGGTGAACTAACCCTTTAACAACCGAATACACGATGTGATTGGCCTAACTAGAGTTTGGTTTTTCCAGCTCGCAAGCAAACGGAGATTTGCCAGACGACCCTGCAAATTAGATTTAATGCTGCTAGGGTGCGTCTAGATTTCTAGGCCAACATTAAACCACTATATATGTTAAATATAATGTATAATGGGGGAATATTTGTGGGTCCTGATAATACAATATGTATCCCGATATTTTAAGCCAAAATAGAGGGTTTTTTCAAATTAAAATATTATTGTATCGTGAGTTCAGTATCGAATCGTGACACGAGTGTATCGTTACACCCCTTTTTAATAGGGATGTCGTGGTTCTCGGTTATTTAAATTAAATAAAAAAACGAACCGAAAGGCCTTGTTTTGCCCTCCAGATGGGCGTTCCTATAAGGGTGCGACGTCACATGAACAGACATTTTGCCTGCTAATGCGACCGCACTTTAATATTCAGAATATGATGATGATGATAATGATGATGGTACCTGCTCACACTGCGGTCTCTCAGTCGCCTGCTCTTCCTCCGAGCAGAACTGCAGGACAGACGAGAGTTCCTGCCCACAGACGCCCATAACCCACTGTGAGACGAGTCCAGAGCTCCCGCTGCACTGTGAGCTGAGAACACACACACACACACACACACACACACACACACACACACCAGTGTTGGGGGGAACGCATTACAAGTAACTTGAGTTACGTAATAATATTACTTTTTCCAAGTAACTAGTAAAGTAACGCATTACTTTTAAAATTTAAAACAAAATATCTGAGTTACTTTTTCACATTAATTTGACTGACAGCTCATGTTGAGAGTTCGTGCAGAGGTGTGTGTGTGTGTGTGTGTGTGTGTGTGTGTGTGTGTGTGTGAGAACATGATGGTTATTGTAGTTCTAGACTAAATGTGAGCATTTATTAATCTCACTTGCACAATAAAGATTCTGTCCTCCTCAAAATGAATCAAATCAGTCAAATGCAAAATGCAAACTATTTTTATGCATAATCTACCTTTATATTTAATTGACCAATGTCTTGCTGCTGACCTTTGATGATGAAAATTACTAGATTTTCAGTTTTTATTGGTAAAACTTTTTTCTCCTGCATCCTCTTCTCCATTATCCAGAGCTGCGCCCTCTACTGTTCATGCGGGAATCTGCATTTTTACCTTATTATTTCAATTTTGGTATGAAGATATCTTTACCGTTGCACAAAAATATTACTTTTTGTTATGAAAAACAAAACAAACAAAAACAAGCCCAGCCCAGGTGAGAAAAAGTAACGCAAAAGTAACGTAACGCATTACTTTTCTTAAAAAGTAACTAAGTAACTCAATTAGTTACTTTTTAAGGTAGTAACGCAATATTGTAATGCATTACTTTTCAAAGTAACTTTCCCCAGCACTGCACAGAACCTCAGGCTGGAGCGGCCCGACTCGGCTGATGCTCACCTGAGCCCGGGGTGGATGAGCCGCCGAACAGAGCGCTCGGGAGCAGCTCCAGGCCCAGGTTCTTCTTGATGGACCGGCGCTTCTTGTGGGAGAAGCCGTGGGTATGAGCCGACTCATGGGGCAGTTTGCGCTTGGAGTTGGGCGTCATGATGACAGGAGTGGCCATGGAGAAAACTGAAGGAAATGTCACATTATTCTTCCATAAGAGCCTACAGAATAACAAGCAAAGCTCTGCGCAAGCGAACTCTTTTAAAGGGACAGTTCACCCTAAAATGTAAATCCTGTTAATTCCATTCATTTAAGGATGGACACAATTAGTTTTGTGTACTGTAATTGATTCCGTTGCTGTCTATAGAGGGTGGGAATCTTTAGGCACTTAAAGGGTTAGTTCACCCAAAAATGTAAATTGTGTCATTAATGACTGAGCCTCATGTGGTTGGACACCCGTCAGACCTCCGTTCATCTTCAGACACAAATGAAGATATTTTAGTGTAAATCTGATGCTCTGAAAGGCCTCCATTGGCTCAACTTTACACTCTCAAGACCCTTAAAAGACACTAAAGACTAAAGTTACAAAGTCCATCTCACTACAGCGGCTCTACAATAACTTTATGAAGACGAGAATAGTTTCTGTGCGCAAAAAAAACCCTAAATAACGACTTATATAGTGATGACGATTTCAAAACACGGCATCATGAAGCTTCGAAGCGTTATGAATCAGTGAGTCGATTCATGATTCGGATTGCGTGTCAAACTGCTGAAATTTGGCGATCCAAACCGCTGAATCGACTCACTGATTCATTACGCTTCAAACCGCTGAATCGACTCACTGATTCATAACGCTTCGAAGCTTCATGAGGCCGTGTTTTGAAATCGTCATCACTATGTAAGTCGTTATTTAGGGTTTTTCTGCGCACAAAAACTATTGTCGCCTCTTCATAAAGTTATTGTAGAGCCGCTGTAGTGAGATGGACTTTGTAACTTTAGTCTTTAGTGTCTTTTAAGGGTCTTGAGAGTGTAAAGTTGAGCCAATGGAGGCCTTTCAGAGCATCAGATTTACACTAAAATATCTTCATTTGTGTCTGAAGATGAACGGAGGTCTGACGGGTGTCCAACCACATGAGGCTCAGTCATTAATGACACAATTTACATTTTTGGGTGAACTAACCCTTTAAAGGGACATTTCACCCTAAAATGTAAATCCTGTTAATTCCACTCATTTAAGGATGGACACAATTAGTTTTGAGTACCGTTATTGATTCCGTTGCTGTCTATGGAGGGGTCAGAGATCGGGATGAAACGGTGTGGAAATTTCACATCACGATTACAGTGACCAAAATAATCACGGTTATCAATATTATCATGGTTTTGTTCAAATGAGATGAAAGTGTTCAAAAAGAACAGATGCACGCACGTCATTTCAACACGTTTTATATTTGAAAAACGACAAGAAACAAATAAACAAAGCAGCTCTTTGCACTTTTTTAAGCTAGATTCTATTCTGTGGGATTTGCTTCCTTATAATGGCGGTCGTCAATAGCAACACATAATAATAATTTGGTGTAAATATAATCTATAATATTATCTCTATAAATATATTCTCAAGCAATATTCTCAGTGTTCTCAGCTATGACGCATTTAAATCCATATTTTTACATGCATATCCATATTTTCATGATTTGACTGTTAACTTTATTAAATATAAAAAGGTGTGCATCATACCGGACACCTAGGTGATCACTTTACAGTCAGTTTTATGACTGTCATTCTCTTCAAATGCTATTGAAGTCAGAAATGCGTATAACGTTACTAATGTTGTGTAACTTTAGAGACGGTCCCTAAATTCGCCAGCGTTATGCCAGTCGCATCAGATGCGCTGTGGTTCTGCTGTGGTTGTTTGAAACTATTTTCGCTGCGGAAATAGAATAAAAACAGTCAATCTCTGTATGATGAGTGAATCTCCTGCGTACATCGCACGTTTTGAGTGTATATTTCAGTCGAGCGCGCTCTGAACATAGTTCTGGATAATCTGAACGCCTCTGATTATGAGACATTGCATTCATAAACTCAATAGAAACACGTGTGAGTGGTTATAATGCGCAACGCGATTATAACAGACGGCTTAAGAGAAGACTATAATAAGTTCAACCGCCAAGAAAGTGACTAGTGTACAGCTGAAATATTTTTACACCCGCAAATGGTGGTTGTTAATGTCAAGCCCTGATTATTATCCCTTAAATGTCGCCCTAGTCTTGACTGAATTTGTTCGTTCGCTTCACGTTATTTCCCAGACGTAGTTTTGGTATTGAGGTCAAATCCACTTGCCTTGTGTTCGTAGTTTTGAAGTGTTTCCCCGATTACAGAGACTTTCTTCTGGCATGTTCTGCAGACAGGATGACCATCTTCCATTAAGTTTCCCTCAGGTTTTCAAAATCGTGATAATCACACGCGGTTTTAATGATAATTAAATTTTAAACAATATTACTAACTGTCACTAAATTTTATCGTGGTTGATCGAGAAACCGGTAATCGTTTCATCCCTAGTCAGAGATCTCAGAAATATCTTAATGTGTGTGTGAAGATGAACGACGGGTTTGAACGACATGAGGAATTAATGACCGGATTTACATGTTTTAGGTGAACCGTCCCTTTAAACAGAAGCAGAGGCAACATATAATCTCATAAGTGTTGAAAGACACACACATCTGTGCCACACTGAACACAAGAACAGGGTTCCCACTCTTTTTCAGCAGCCATTTTCCAGTACATTTTCAATTTTACTAAGGCGGGAATAAAAGACAAGGCTCATGCCAAATATTGCTTTCTAAGTCTTTAAAAGCCGTCCAGTTTATTACCATTACTTAACAATCCAGCATTTCTCAATATGAGCTCGTAATCATTAGGGGTGGTGAAAAAAATCGATTATCGATTAATCGCGAGTATGTTATGGACGAGCATGAATCGATCATTACATTTTCAAAAATAGATTTTTTTATTTATCTAAACCTGACACTACCACCGTGTGTGTGTGTGTGTTCATTAGATGAATGTAAATCTGTCGTTAATGCTGAGATGATTCTGAGGGAACACTCTAGAAATCCTCCCGCCTCGCCTCCTCGAGCTCAGGCACATTAGCGCGTTAGCACGGCTCAGATTCGCGCACAAACACCGAATAAACGCCTTCAATCCGCAGATTTATGAGCGCTTCAGATGAGCGAGCGCGACACACATCGATGCGCACATTCGCGGGAATAAAGGCGATCCTGAGGACGCGATGAGCGGATCACACACACACACACACACACACACACAGCCGGACTGATGCTGGAAACACACCGCCGCTCCGCTGCACCGACCCGCGGCTCCCGCTCACGGAACCGAACGGGCCTCGACACTCCTCCGACACAAACCCGTTTTTCTTCTGTCGTTTTTTCCCCTTTTGTCTTTCTCACGTCAGGAAACGAACGAGAGGAGCTCGAGCGGTCCACGCGCTCCCGCCCCCCTCACGCGCGCACCGCATCATCACTCTTGACATTTTGTCACTGTGTTCTACAGTACAGTATATAAGCTGAAGCTACAGTAAGTTGTTCAAAAATGTTAATTTTGTCTTCTTAATGATTAAATTGGACAATTGCAATTATAACTTGCGATTGCAGTTTAGATCTCACAATTCTGAGAAAAGAAGTCAGAATTGCAAGATATAAACTCGCAACTGCGCAAAAAAGTCAATTGTGAAGAAAAGACTTGCGAGTTTATATCACACAATTCTGACTTTATAACACACAAATGTGACTTTATATCAAAATGATGTGATTAGGGAGCAGCTTACGAGTTAACATTCACTGCATACATTTGAGCAGTTATAGCATTAGCATTAGCTAACGGCTGCAAGCGGCAACAAGACTAAACATTAGGGGTGTAACGATTCATCTACTACATCGATGTATCGATTTATTTTCCTATGATCTAACTACATCGATCTGTGCTCTGCAAGTTGGCCTCCCTGACGACATATATCAATCTAACATCGTTTTAAAAGGTAATCAATCGATTGTATCGATCATCGGAAATAACGCATTGGATTTAAGCACGTCGGACTTATGGATGTTTTTTCTTAGCACTTTTAATGATAACGGCGTTAAACGTTACTCGATTCAGTCTGCCTATCTGTGACATCATCGCAACGCACCAGCAGCAGCGCTAAGAAAACAAAACATAGCATGGCGGATGGCAGAGGAGAAGCCAACGAGCGAGAAATTATCAAGCCGAGAAAGAGCTACCTGTACTTTCAACCCTTGCTAAATGTTACCTGTGCATTCCTGGCACCAGTGCGCCAGCAGAGCGAGTTTTAGCACTGCTGGCGACATAATGAACGCACAGAGAAGTGTTCTGCGGTCAGATCATGTTGATCAGTTGATATTTTTGAAAAAGAAATCTGTAGAATCATTGAAGAGTAGTTGGTTACATTTTATCTTTTGTTAAATATTGTTTGTTTATTAAACTGAGAGTAGTAGCAGGTTCAGCCAGTTTATTCAACCTGAAGAGAAGTTAGTTGCACTTTATTTTTTATATTAATATTGTATTTGTATTATTTTAATGTTGAAAAAAAGAGCAAAAGTAGCAGGTAAACCTACTATTAATTAAACCTGAAGAGAAGTTAGTTGCACTTTATTTTTATATTAATATTGTAATATTTTTATGTTGGATAACAAAAGCAGAAGTAGCAGGTTAACCTACTGTTGAAATGTTGGTTGCACTTACTGCGCTTTTATTGAAAATTTATTGAATATTGAAAATGAGAGCAGAAAAGGTTAACTTCCTGTTAATTCAACCTAAACTGTTGCACTTTATTCAAATAAAATCTGAATGCATTTGCCATTAATTGTTGTTTACTTGTTTGTTTATATCCATAATTAATTGATATACCTGATTCCCTTACAAGAAACAACAGGAATCTTGGAAACTTCACCTGCACTGAGCAGAATCCAGATATTTATTTCAATCACACAATTTTTGGCTAAAAAGTTACTGAATCGATTTCAAGTCACTGAATCGTTTCGGATCGTATCGTTCTAAATGAACCAATATCGTCCTTGAATCGTATCGACAACCTCAAATCGTGATACGAATCGAAGTTAAAACGAATCGTTACACCCCTACTAAACATCATTATTCAAAATACTACATCAAACTCAGCTTCCTGAACATGTGCTTTCTGCAGCTAGCGCTAATTGTTTGGGCCAGCGATTGGGAAGTGACGGTGAGGAAATTTTCCCACCGGTTAATTGATGTGTGACAACACCGGTAATACCGGTATCACCGGCGGAGGCTTTTAAATCACTAATTCTATCTAACCGAAAGTAACATGCACACGACCGCTCTGAACTGAAAACGCGCCAGTGTTGCGTATTCACACACCGTGAATGAAGCTCGTCTGTAAATGCGCGCTCTGTGAGGCCATGGGTGCGTCTCAATCAGTTCCCTAGTTCAGTAGTCAGGGCACTGATCAAGCATTGATCAGTCTATGATTGAGATGCACGCCATGAATGAATAACAGTTCGTCCGTAAAGCCTCGTTTATACTCGACGCGCCCGCACGAGCGCGAGGGTGCGCGCGGCAAAAATAAATGCGCACAGTCAGCGTAGCGGAGGCTCGCACTGCGGAGCCAGGCGAAAGTAAACAATGCGCTCTCTGTGCGGCCGTGCACATTTAACTTTCGGTTTTGAATTAGCGCCAATTCGGCTGCGGGTTGCTTGAATTATAGGTTCATTAGTCTATTATTTTTAATGAAAAACACAACAACAAAACAAATGACAAACTCCCTTAAATAGGCGCTTTTACGTTTCGCTTTGAAACCAAATCTTCCGCGATCATCAGTCAACTCCTCACTCTTAAATATGATGAATGACTCCTGCCGCTGCCGAGACTCACGGTCGGATCCTGCTTTATTAAGCAGATACGTTCAGTTTTTATTTGTATTGTCTGTTCTCTAACTGAACTAAATTATTTTATTACTATAAAAAAATCAAAAAGACGGTGGCCGGTGCCACGGTGGGCAAGTGATGTAACCGGTGTTGAGTCTGGACACCGGTAACACCGGCAACACCGACTATCCTAGCAAGCCTAGCCAGCGATAAAATCTTTATACTCAGCTAGAGAAATAACTTTTTTTTAAAGAATTTTCCCAGACAGCAACAAGATTTTCCAGGACATTTTACATTTTCTCTCATTTTCCATGTGTTTTCCAGGCCTGGAAAATTTGTCATCAATTTTCCAGGTTTTCCAGGACGAGTGGGAACCCTGAAGAAGCGGAGACCCATCTACATGCTCAAAGCCATCTCAAGCGGACACGCGTGTGCTCAGGGACATGCATGACGTGCAGAACCCCTGCGGGTCAGCTGATCTTTACGCACCTGCTCCATCAGACTGAGGGGTGTTAGTCGGGGTTCTACTAGTTTTAAACCTATTCAGAGCTCCATTTACCACATCTGGAACACAAAACACACCCACTCAACAGCGGATCACACACACATCTGCATATCATATCCTCTGGGATTTAACCCATGCTTGTGTGACTGAGACTGCTACAGCTTTGATAGTCGTCATTAGGGCTGGGTATAAAATATTGGATTTTAATCAATTCAATTTTTTTTTAACCGATATAGATTCTTAAATCCCAGGAGTTGGATTAGTCTATCCTGTTCTCGGTTGATGAAAGAACGCCTCCCATCCAATAAATCTCAATAATCTGTGCTGTTACTTTTGATATGAAATGATGCATCAGATTTTAAATTACGTCCGTTTTATTACGAAATTCAAAAACAAATACAGTTTTGGCGCTGCTCAAGAGAAGCATCACATGACCTGATCTTCTCTTCCGCCTTAATACCAGTTACAACGCAAAATAAACATGAATGAACATCAGAAGGTGTGTTAAAAGATAGTGAGTCATTGAATCATTCATTCAGAAATGAAGCATCTGACGGTCTTAATGAGTGAGTCACTAAATCATTTATTAACCGATTCATTCAGGAATGAAGCATCTGACGGTCTTAATAAATGAGTCACTGAATCATTTATTAACCGATTCATTCAGGAATGAAGCATCTGACGGTCTTAATGAGTGAGTCACTGAATCATTTATTAACCGATTCATTCAGGAATGAAGCATCTGACGGTCTTAATGAGTGAGTCACTAAATCATTTATTAACCGATTCATTCAGGAATGAAGCATCTGACGGTCTTAATGAGTGAGTCACTGAATCATTTATTAACCGATTCATTCAGGAATGAAGCATCTGACGGTCTTAATGAGTGAGTCACTGAATCATTTATTAACCGATTAATTGAAACTGCTGATTCATTCAGGAACGAAGCATTTGACTGTCTTAATGAGTGAGTCACTGAATCATTTATTAACCGATTCATTGAAACGGCTGATTCGTTCAGGAACAAAGCATTTGACTGTCCTAATGAGTGAGTCATTGAATTATTTATTAACTGATTTATTGAAACGGCTGATTCATTCAGGAATGAAGCATTTGACTGTCCTAATGAGTGAGTCACTGAATCATTTATTAACTGATTCATTGAAACGGCTGATTCATTCAGGAACGAAGCATTTGACTGTCCTAATGAGTGAGCCATTGAATCATTTATTAACGGATTCATTGAAACGGCTGATTCATTCAGGAACGAAGCATTTGACTGTCCTAATGAGTGAGTCATTGTATCATTTATTAACGGATTCATTGAAACGGCTGATTCATTCAGGAACGAAGCATTTGACTGTCCTAATGAGTGAGTCACTGAATCATTTATTAACTGATTCATTGAAACGGCTGATTCATTCAGGAACGAAGCATTTGACTGTCCTAATGAGTGAGTCATTGAATCATTTATTAACGGATTCATTGAAACAGCTGATTTATTCAGGAACGAAGCATTTGACTGTCCTAATGAGTGAGTCATTGAATAATTTATTAACTGATTCATTGAAACGGCTGATTCATTCAGGAACGAAGCATTTGACTGTCCTAATGAGTGAGTCATTGTATCATTTATTAACGGATTCATTGAAACAGCTGATTCATTCAGTAACAAAGCATTTGACTGTCCTAATGAGTGAGTCATTGAATAATTTATTAACTGATTCATTGAAACAGCTGATTCATTCAGTAACAAAGCATTTGACTGTCCTAATGAGTGAGTCATTGAATCATTTATTAACTGATTCATTGAAACGGCTGATTCATTCAGGAACGAAGCATTTGACTGTCCTAATGAGTGAGTCATTGAATCATTTATTAACTGATTCATTGAAACGGCTGATTCATTCAGGAATGAAGCATTTGACTGTCCTAATGAGTGAGTCACTGAATCATTTATTAACTGATTCATTGAAACGGCTGATTCATTCAGGAACGAAGCATTTGACTGTCCTAATGAGTGAGTCATTGAATCATTTATTAACTGATTCATTGAAATGGCTGATTCATTCAGGAACGAAGCATTTGACTGTCCTAATGAGTGAGTCATTGAATCATTTATTAACTGATTCATTGAAACGGCTGATTCATTCAGGAATGAAGCATTTGACTGTCCTAATGAGTCATTGTATCATTTATTAACTGATTCATTGAAACAACTGATTCATTCAGTAACAAAGCATTTGACTCTCTTAATGAGTGAGTCACTGAATCATTCATTCAAGCGATTCGTTCATTCAGTGATGAATTTGTGTGTTGCTCAGAGACACTCCTGTGACTGTTTCAAACTATTTTCGTTGGCAATATGGATAAAGGCAATGTGTCTAAAATCTAAGTCAGTTAATATTAACTACTTGTATAAAATCAATATCACATTTGTCATTTGAAGAAAAATTACTATGTGATATTGATCAACTACATTAAATGCAATAAATAAGAGGTATTTTGTCCTTTATCTTGAATGTTAATGCATTATAAATACATTTTAAGAGTAAATCATGCAGTGAAACTAGTCTAACCACAAACATAGGTGTATGCATGCGCTCTCTAGGTGTGTTTGTGGGATACGCTCTTGATAACCTCAGATCACACATCGTTAAAACATCGCACACCCCTACTTCAAATCATTAGCCATATCCACCAGTCATGTGATGAGCCAATGGCATGAGGGCACGTTATGACTTCAGACGTGGTTCTTACCTCCTAAACTGCGTCTGTTGCTCTTCTTCAGGTCTGAGTGAGCGTGACTCTCCTCTAGAGACACAGAAGCAGGAGAAAACACCACACCAGCATCACAGCCCAGCATGGCCGGAACCTTCTCCATCAGGAACTGAGGAACCACCCCTGAGAACAACAGCATCAGATCCACTTTTATGAGGGACGGACAGATGCACTATTATGATGGACAGACAGATGCACTATTATGACAGACGGACAGATGCACTATTATGACGGACAGACAGATGCACTATTATGACAGACGGACAGATGCACTATTATGACGGACAGATGCACTATTATGACAGACGGACAGATGCACTATTATGACGGACAGATGCACTATTATGACGGACAGATGACCTATTATGACGGACAGATGCACTATTATGACGGACAGATGCACTATTATGACGGACAGATGCACTATTATGACGGACAGATGCACTATTATGACGGACGGACAGATGCACTATTATGACGGACAGATGCACTATTATGACGGACGGATAGATGCACTATTATGACGGACAGATGCACTATTATGACGGACAGACAGATGCACTATTATGACAGACGGACAGATGCACTATTATGACGGACAGATGCACTATTATGACGGACAGATGCACTATTATGACGGATGGACAGATGCACTATTATGACGGACAGACAGATGCACTATTATGACGGACAGATGCACTATTATGACAGACGGATAGATGCACTATTATGACGGACAGATGCACTATTATGACGGACAGATGACCTATTATGACGGACAGATGCACTATTATGACGGACAGATGCACTATTATGACGGACAGATGCACTATTATGACGGACAGATGCACTATTATGACGGACAGATGCACTATTATGACGGACAGATGACCTATTATGACGGATAGATGCACTATTATGACAGACGGATAGATGCACTATTATGACAGACGGACAGATGCACTTTTATGACAGACGGATAGATGCACTATTATGACGGACAGATGCACTATTATGGCGGACAGATGCACTATTATGACGGACAGATGACCTATTATGCCAGACGGATAGATGCACTATTATGATGGACAGATGCACTATTATGACGGACAGATGCTCTATTATGACAGACGGATAGATGCACTATTATGACGGACAGATGCACTATTATGACGGACGGATAGATGCACTATTATGACGGACGGATAGATGCACTATTATGACGGACGGATAGATGCACTATTATGACGGACGGATAGATGCACTATTATGACGGACGGACAGATGCACTATTATGACTGACGGACGGATAGATGCACTATTATGACGGATAGATGCACTATTATGACGGACAGATAGATGCACTATTATGACGGACAGATGCACAATTATGACGGATAGATGCACTATTATGACGGACAGATGCACTATTATGACGGACGGATAGATGCACTATTATGACGGACGGATAGATGCACTATTATGACGGACGGATAGATGCACTATTATGACGGACGGACAGATGCACTATTATGACTGACGGACGGATAGATGCACTATTATGACGGATAGATGCACTATTATGACGGACAGATAGATGCACTATTATGACGGACAGATGCACAATTATGACGGATAGATGCACTATTATGACGGACAGATGCACTATTATGACGGACAGATGACCTATTATGACGGACAGATGCACTTTTATGACAGACGGATAGATGCACTATTATGATGGACAGATGCACTATTATGACGGACAGATGCACTATTATGACAGACGGATAGATGAACTATTATGACGGACAGATGCACTTTTATGACGGACGGATAGATGCACTATTATGACGGACAGATGCACTATTATGACAGACGGATAGATGAACTATTATGACGGACGGATGCACTATTATGACGGACGGATAGATGCACTATTATGACGGACGGATAGATGCACTATTATGACGGACGGATAGATGAACTATTATGACGGACGGATGCACTATTATGACGGACGGATAGATGCACTATTATGAAGGACAGATGCACTATTATGACGGACGGACAGATGCACTATTATGACGGACGGATAGATGCACTATTATGACGGACGGATAGATGCACTATTATGACGGACAGATGCACTTTTATGACGGACGGATAGATGCACTATTATGACGGACGGATAGATGCACTATTATGACGGACGGATAGATGCACTATTATGAAGGACAGATGCACTATTATGACGGACGGATAGATGCACTATTATGACGGACGGATAGATGCACTATTATGACAGACGGATAGATGCACTATTATGACGGACAGATGCACTATTATGACGGACAGATGCACTTTTATGACGGACGGATAGATGCACTATTATGACGGATAGATGCACTATTATGACGGACGGATAGATGCACTATTATGACAGACGGATAGATGCACTATTATGACGGACAGATGCACTATTATGACGGACAGATGCACTTTTATGACGGACGGACAGATGCACTATTATGACGGACAGATGCACTATTATGACGGACGGATAGATGCACTTTTATGACGGACAGATGCACTATTATGACGGACAGATGCACTTTTATGACGGACGGATAGATGCACTATTATGACGGACAGATGCACTTTTATGACGGACGGATAGATGCACTATTATGACGGACGGATAGATGCACTATTATGACGGACGGATAGATGCACTATTATGAAGGACAGATGCACTATTATGACGGACGGATAGATGCACTATTATGACGGACGGATAGATGCACTATTATGACGGACGGATAGATGCACTATTATGACGGACGGATAGATGCACTATTATGACGGACGGATAGATGCACTATTATGACAGACGGATAGATGCACTATTATGACGGACAGATGCACTATTATGACGGACGGATAGATGCACTTTTATGACGGACAGATGCACTATTATGACAGACGGATAGATGCACTATTATGACGGACAGATGCACTATTATGACGGACAGATGCACTATTATGACAGACGGATAGAAGCACTATTATGACGGACAGATGCACTTTTATGACGGACGGATAGATGCACTTTTATGACGGACGGATAGATGCACTATTATGATGGATAGATGCACTATTATGACGGACGGATAGATGCACTTTTATGACGGACAGATGCACTATTATGACAGACGGATAGATGCACTATTATGACGGACAGATGCACTATTATGACGGACAGATGCACTTTTATGACGGACGGATAGATGCACTATTATGACGGACAGATGCACTATTATGACAGACAGATGCACTATTATGACAGACGGATAGATGCACTATTATGACGGACAGATGCACTATTATGACGGACAGATGCACTATTATGACGGACGGATAGATGCACTATTATGACGGACGGACAGATGCACTATTATGACGGACGGACAGATGCACTTTTATGACGGACGGATAGATGCACTATTATGACGGACAGATGCACAATTATGACGGATAGATGCACTATTATGACGGACAGATGCACTATTATGACGGACAGATGACCTATTATGACGGACAGATGCACTTTTATGACAGACGGATAGATGCACTATTATGATGGACAGATGCACTATTATGACGGACAGATGCACTATTATGACAGACGGATAGATGAACTATTATGACGGACAGATGCACTTTTATGACGGACGGATAGATGCACTATTATGACGGACAGATGCACTATTATGACAGACGGATAGATGAACTATTATGACGGACGGATGCACTATTATGACGGACGGATAGATGCACTATTATGACGGACGGATAGATGCACTATTATGACGGACGGATAGATGAACTATTATGACGGACGGATGCACTATTATGACGGACGGATAGATGCACTATTATGAAGGACAGATGCACTATTATGACGGACGGACAGATGCACTATTATGACGGACGGATAGATGCACTATTATGACGGACGGATAGATGCACTATTATGACGGACAGATGCACTTTTATGACGGACGGATAGATGCACTATTATGACGGACGGATAGATGCACTATTATGACGGACGGATAGATGCACTATTATGAAGGACAGATGCACTATTATGACGGACGGATAGATGCACTATTATGACGGACGGATAGATGCACTATTATGACAGACGGATAGATGCACTATTATGACGGACAGATGCACTATTATGACGGACGGATAGATGCACTTTTATGACGGACAGATGCACTATTATGACGGACAGATGCACTTTTATGACGGACGGATAGATGCACTATTATGACGGACAGATGCACTTTTATGACGGACGGATAGATGCACTATTATGACGGACGGATAGATGCACTATTATGACGGACGGATAGATGCACTATTATGAAGGACAGATGCACTATTATGACGGACGGATAGATGCACTATTATGACGGACGGATAGATGCACTATTATGACGGACGGATAGATGCACTATTATGACAGACGGATAGATGCACTATTATGACGGACAGATGCACTATTATGACGGACGGATAGATGCACTTTTATGACGGACAGATGCACTATTATGACAGACGGATAGATGCACTATTATGACGGACAGATGCACTATTATGACGGACAGATGCACTATTATGACAGACGGATAGAAGCACTATTATGACGGACAGATGCACTTTTATGACGGACGGATAGATGCACTTTTATGACGGACGGATAGATGCACTATTATGATGGATAGATGCACTATTATGACGGACGGATAGATGCACTTTTATGACGGACAGATGCACTATTATGACGGACAGATGCACTTTTATGACGGACGGATAGATGCACTATTATGACGGACAGATGCACTATTATAATGGATAGATGCACTATTATGACAGACGGATAGATGCACTATTATGACGGACAGATGCACTATTATGACGGACAGATGCACTTTTATGACGGACGGATAGATGCACTATTATGACGGACAGATGCACTATTATGACGGACAGATGCACTATTATGACAGACGGATAGATGCACTATTATGACGGACAGATGCACTATTATGACGGACAGATGCACTATTATGACGGACGGATAGATGCACTATTATGACGGACGGACAGATGCACTATTATGACGGACGGACAGATGCACTTTTATGACGGACAGATGCACTTTTATGACGGACGGATAGATGCACTATTATGACGGACGGATAGATGCACTATTATGACGGACGGCTAGATGCACTATTATGACGGACGGACAGATGCACTTTTATGACGGACAGATGCACTTTTATGACGGACGGATAGATGCACTATTATGACGGACGGACGGATAGATGCACTATTATGACGGATAGATGCACTTTTATGACGGACAGATGCACTTTTATGACGGACGGATAGATGCACTATTATGACGGACGGATAGATGCACTATTATGACGGACGGATAGATGCACTATTATGACGGACGGATAGATGCACTATTATGACGGACGGATAGATGCACTATTATGACGGACGGATAGATGCACTATTATGACGGACGGACAGATGCACTATTATGACGGACGGATAGATGCACTATTATGACGGACGGATAGATGCACTATTATGACGGACGGACAGATGCACTTTTATGACGGACAGATGCACTTTTAAGATGATAGATGCACTTATGGACAGAAACAGTCATTCACTGCCATTATAAAGCTTGGAAGAGTCAGGACATTATTAACATAACTCTGATTGTGTTCGTCTGAAAGAAGAGTGCCTCAAACACCGAGGATGAGTTGAGTGTGATTATCATGGGCTAATGTCCATCTTGGTGTGAGCTGACCCAGGTGTACTGAAGTGAGCGGCGCACACATACCCAGGTGTGAGCTGACCCAGGTGTGAGCTGACCCAGGTGCATGGGCGTCAGTTTGGTTTGAAATGTGCTGGGGACAGAGACGCATTCAGAAGTGCTGGGTACATTTTTTTTTCTCTTTCGCGCAGGTCATGTTTTGAAAGACTATGTCCTGCAGCTTACTAATGTAAATAAATAAAAATGTCAGATGAGAGACATATTGCGGGTCTTATAGCCTATCTTACTCATGCCGACGAAAGCGCCCCGCGAATTCTTTACTATTTTTAATTTTTGCAATTTTTTTTACCACTTCATTACCAGAGTCCCACTGGAGCCCGTGTTTTTTTTTATCCTCCCTATTACACATTAGTTACAGCCATTAAAATAGTTCAGTTT
The DNA here is from genome assembly GCA_033150135.1 of Gobio occitaniae. NCBI lineage: Eukaryota > Metazoa > Chordata > Actinopteri > Cypriniformes > Gobionidae > Gobio > Gobio occitaniae. The sequence continues at coordinate 96,889 of JARQWZ010003780.1, forward strand.
TGTTTTTAATGTCAAAGTAGATACATTTCATTTTGTTTCTTTATTAAGTTAATTTAGAAAAATGTTTAAAGCATTTAATGTTTGTTAAACTAAAGTTTTTGCTTTTTAAAGTGACGACCAAGCGGCCAGCGGCCGACAGTGAGTTAACCCAACACTTTAGCCTCTCAAATCAACACTTGACTTGTCTTGCTTATTAAATCCATAAAAAACACTTAAAGCATCGTTTAAACGTTTAGCCTATTATCACCACCATCACAGTAAAAAGGCATTTTTGACAAGATGAGGCAGGCAGATCGTAACGGCGCGCGCAAACAAAACGGGCTACACAATCTAAACAAATAATTAAAAATAAAAAACATGCTGGTTGTCTTACCTTAGGCTACACCTCTCCGCGAAATGAATATATATCCGATCTTCAATTCCCGTGCTATATGCACATTTAACGGAGTTCATGTCAACGAAATCAACCGATATGAGTATTTTATTCATCAGCTTTTTTCAACATTAAAGACCGCATTATGAGAACGAGCGACCTAAACACTGGTAAGAGCATTTAGTCTCATTAATTTTAATGAAGATGATTGTGCTTTTGAGCATCTAAAACTTAGCTTATTTTCAGTTTCACTTGTGGCAGTTTGCGTGTTGGCTTGCTTTACTCATTTGCGGCGATGCGTGTTGCATAGCGCCGTCCTATAGCCTAAAAAAGCCCGGCCCGGCCCGCGTCTGAGGTAGGCTATGACTGGAAAATTGGCCCGAAGCCCGGCCCTAGGGCGTAAAAAAGTCGGGGCCCGTCGGGCTCGGGCAGAAATGTAGGGCTCTACTTTGAGTAAGGCTGAAAGCGTCTTTCTTTTTAATACATTTCTTGAATGTCTCAATTACAGTAGGCCTAGCCTATAGATAGTTATGATATTTGTGGCTGCACCGGGGTCCGTCATTACGCTAAATCATGAGCGGTGCTACCCATGGCTGTTAACAACGGTATAGGCTACATCAATCCATTACAACAATTTCGTGTTATGGGCACTGCCACTGATACAGGCAGCGGAAGAGCCTATTTTACGGAGCTTGCTTCTGCTTTTCAAACGTTTTTACAACAAAAGAGGTCGTTAAAACGACATAAGATATCGTTATTACGACATAATTGAGTGGAAAAAATAATATGTGTGTGTCAGCAATGCTTCACCGCAAAATTGAACTCGAGGTTTTAAAAAAAAAAAAAAAAAAAAAAAAAAAAAAAGTGGTGGGTACAAAAGGACTCATGACGAAATCTGGTGGGTACGCGTCCCCCCCGTCCCCCCCGAAATCGACGCCTATGCCCAGGTGTACTGAAGTGAGCGGCACACATACCCAGGTGTTGAGCGTTCTCGATGAGGCACTGAACCGCCGCCGCCTGATGCTTCAGCCTCTTCTCGGTGCTGCTGCTCATCTTCTCTGCGCCATCGCCACAGTGAAAGAGATTCGGTGCAAAGATCACCGACAGATTACTGCTGTCCATCTTATTCTCAGAGCATCTGAAGGAGCAACACACACTTTAGACACAAAAGAGCCTCTACAGCACTCCTGAAAGGAACGCATCGATTAGCATAAGAGAAGCGCCGCACCGCTGAGAGACGGTCCTCAGGAAGCTGCAGAAGTAGCGCAGTGTGTTCAGGTTCCGGTCGGGCAGCACGCAGGACAGCAGGACTGTGGCCGAGGACCTCTCCTCCTCCATGGGCAGCTCCTGGGCCTTCAGGAAAGCACTGTGCAGGTCTGGGGTCAGAACCGGCTCGGGAAGCTCCCGGAAGAACTGCTTCAGAAGTCCAGCGATGTCCAGCGGGAGAGCAGAGTGCAGACCATCCTCACCCTGGTCCAGCTTGGCCTGCAGGGTCACAGCAGGACAGATGCTGTAAATCATCACACACACACACTCACACACACACTCACACACTCACACACTCACCCTGAGGCTCTTGACCCGCACTACAGAGCCTGATTTCCTGAACAGGCCCTCGGTGTCCAAATGCTCCATGAGGCTCGTACACGCATCTACTATAAAGCTGAGAGACAACCACACACATCAACTCTACATTTAGTACATATTACATAAACATACAATATAGTGAAACAGATAATGTTTCTACAAATACTACAATAATGAAATATAGGGTAAATAAGTAAAATATTTTACTATCAAATAGGGCAAATAAAAACATGAAATATTCAACAACAACAATAATAATGTTATAAAAATATAGGGCAAATAAAAAAACAATTCACTATCATTTTATAGGGAAATATAGAGCAATTAAATAAAATATCGTGAAAAGATAAAATACTCAAATATAGGGAAAAACACAAAATAATAATAATACATTTACATATACAATAATAAAAATACACGGGAAAATAAATAAAACATTTTACTATAATTTTATATGGAAATAAGCAAATAACTAAAATAATAATTTTGTGAAACAGGGTAAATTTAAAAAAAAATACTAATATATAGGAAAATACAAGGCAAAATGTAATATAAAACAAAGTAAAATAATAAAGTATGGCTCAAATAAATAAGAATTTTGTGAAACGGTAAATAAGAAAAATACTAAAATATAGGAAAATACAAGGCAAAAAGTTAATATAAAATAATGTAAAATAATAAAGTATGGCTCAAATAATTAAAATAATAATTTTGTGAAACAGGGCAAATAAACAAAATACTAAAAAATAGGAAAATACAAGGCAAAACTTTAATATAAAATAATGTAAAATAATAAAGTATGGCTCAAATAAATAAAATAATAATTTTGTGAAACGGTAAATAAGAAAAATACTAAAATATAGGAAAATACAAGGCAAAACTTTAATATAAAATAATGTAAAATAATAAAGTATGGCTCAAATAATTAAAATAATAATTTTGTGAAACAGGGCAAATAAACAAAATACTAAAAAATAGGAAAATACAAGGCAAAACTTTAAAATAAAATAATAAAGTATGGCTCAAATAAATAAAATAATAAAATGAAACAGGGCAAATAAAATAATTAAATATAGGGCAAATAAATAAAATATGCTTTACTATCATTTTATAGGGACATGTAAATAAAATATAAAATAGTAAAATTGTGAAACCGGGCAAATAAATAAAATAATAAAACAAAATACTAAAATATAAGGCAAAAAAAGTTCAATTAAATATAAAGTAATGTAATCGTCTAACGCGTCAGGCAACATTTAGATCAAATGGCAAACGTTTTGCCATTCATATTTTGCTTTATTTCGTGGAGGTGGAGCAAATGTTACTTTTGAACGATTAGTCTTATGAATCTCAGACTTCATAAATATCTTCATTTGTGTTCTGAAGGGGAACGAAAGTCTAACGGGTTTGGAACGACCGCATTAGAGTGAACTATCGCTGTAGGTGTGGTGCTACTGATGATTCGGGTCTAAACGTTACGTGGTTAAATATTAAAAGCGTGTGTGTGTGTGTGTGCATGTTCATCTCACCAGGGCACATCTGCGTAGTCCAGCACATGGCAGAGGGGCAGCCCTTCCAGAGCCACGCCAAACACACGCACCTGAGAACACATGAGGATCTGTTCAGGTAATGGCGGAGAACAGAGAAGTGTGTGTGTGTGTGTGTGTGTTTGAACATCAACAGCCCTAATGACTCTCATAAGACCAGGACACACAGCCAAAACCAGCCGTACACACACACACACACACACACACGCCCAGAGATGTGCTACTGCAACAACACATTCATCAACCATTTCATCACCTGTGATATTCTTTAGGAAACACTGATATTCTTTCAAAAACTATATATGTAAATATAGTGGTGTGTGTAATGATTACTCCATATCCTACAAAGCTGAAAGAGTGAGACATTAACAAATAAACTGCATAATAAAACAGGATAACAATAATAACTAAATAAACAAAGGGTAAATAGATCAAACATTAAAACACAAAAACAGGGCAAAAAAATATAAAATGTAGGGCAAAAATTAAAACAAAATAATGTTAAAATGTAGAGCAAAAAACATGGCAAAAATTATATTGTATATGGAAATAGGGCAAAAAATATATAAAATAATACCATTAAACAATAATAATATCGTATAAAGAAAATATAGGGGCAAATCAAAAATATTTTACTATCATTTTAAAGGTAAATAAATAAAGTATTAAATAAAAATCAATATAATATATAGTGAAACAGGGCAAATTAAAAAATATATAGTATTTTATACATTTCTATGAAAATATTTCTCTCAAATTCTGTGTTGTGTGTTTTCTGGTAATCAAATGAAGACAAAACATTAATTTAAATTTATCTTTTAATTTGATTAAACTTTTCTTGTCAAAACACAGTGCTGCACAACTGAGCTTTATACTGTTAAAATTAAACAGCAAAAAATACTACATTTAAATATAAAAACACTAAAATACAGTGCAAAAAAAATACAATTAAATATAAAATGTAGGGCAAAAATTAAAACATAATAATGCTAAAATGTAGAGCAAAAAATATATTTTATATGGAAATAGGGCAAATAAAATATAAAATAATACCATTAAATATAAAACTGAAAATATAGGGGCCAATAAATATATTTTACTATAGTTTTAAAGGTAAATAAATAAAATGATAAATATAATATACAGTGAAACAGGGCAAATGAAAAAATAAAATATAGTATTTTATACATTTCTATGAAAAATTTCCCACAAATTCTGTGTTTTCTGGTAATCAAATGAAGACAAAACATTAATTTAATTTATCTTTTAATTTAATTAAACTAAATAGTTTTTTTGTCAAAACAAAGTGCTGCACAACTGAGCTTTATATTGTTAAAATTAAATACAGTGCAAAAAATACTAAACATAAAATAATAAAATACAGGGCAACATTTTTTTAAATATATTTTACTATCGTTTTATAGGGAGAATAAATAATATACAGTGAAACAGCATGGCAAATAAATAAATAATGCTAAAATATAGGTAAACACGTGTTTTAAAGATACCATCTTCATCTCTTTATTACAGTGAACCACGTGAACAGGAAGTTGATCAACCAGTGACTTTATAGAGTCTCTGAACAGATGAAACCAGGAAGAAAAACATCAAACAAAACTATTTCAACTACTGAATATTGAGCTTAAATAATCATAATAATAATAAAACACACAAAGGTCTGGTTACAGACCATTTCAATAATTAGCGATCTGCAATTGCATTCTGGGTAACGTTACTGCTATTGTTTGAATATCCCTGGTTATTAATAACAAACGGGACAAATGTACAGCATTTAGTGAATCACATTCTGAATTTAAATATTCGACCATGTTGGATTTCAGCCCACAAAAATACAAATGCAAGCACGGTTAACGCAACCCATTTTATTTTCCCAATTCGCTTTTTGTTTCAAATTTAATATAAAACAACAACAATAACAACAATGAAAATAGAGCAAATAAATAAAATATTTTTATAGGGAAATTTAAGGCAAATATATAAAATAAAAATAAATAAAACATGGCAAGCACGGTTAATGTAACGCTATTTTTTCTTCAATTCGCTCTTTTTGTCATCGTTTCAGTTACTTTTGGCACGAACTGCCTCCCATAATCGCATTCCCGTCCGGTCTCGATAGGAAGCTCCCCATACACCGACAAAACAAGCGTTTTTATGACAAAAGCAGATGTTTTATGAACTCACCGTGTTCGCAGATGTCTGTTTGTTTCTGTTTTTATTCCAGTTTTTAATTTTAATCCCATAAACAGCCCGAAGATGCTGAACAACGGCCAGACGAACCACATTCCTCTCCAGAACCTTCATGACGACGCCTAAAAACCGTTAAAACCGCTCGAAATACGAGGGGAAACTCACTAAAAAGGTGCTCTCGGGTTTAAAACACTCGAAATATACGTTATGTGTGTATTTAAAACACAATCTCTGATGGTTAGTTCACTTTTCTTCGCAGTTCTGACACATTTCAATAAAAATCACCCGATCTGATTCACCAAACCCCGCTCATATTCCGTTCCGCGGCTGTGCTGCGTCTAAACATCGCGTTATTAAACAACACAACCCGCTTTTAACCGTCTAACGTCGCCATGTAAACCGAATGTCCGCTTTATTTCCCGTCTTCACAACTGTAGCTCGGAAAAACACGTTCAAATTTCGCGTTTCCTGCACTCTGATAGGACGAGGGCTAGTCACGTGACGGCTCGCAGATGACCACGCCCCTCTGACACGCGTGATTGATGGCTCAGCAGATGCTCGCGTCTTAAAGCGACAGTGCATCATTTTACCTAGTGCTATAATAGTCCATATCGGAAGGGTAAAAAAATACCCCCCCCCCCCCCCTCTTAATTGTTAAGCCCACCGGCAACTATAGTTGCCACAGATTCAAATACGATTTTCAAGAAAAAATACAAAAACCGGGGAAAAATAAATGCAGAACATGCCATTCAGAAAAAAATTGGGCACAAATGGGTTAAGTATTTATAAAAACTATACAAACAAAAATCCTATAGTTACTCCAAGACTTAAAAAGCTAATTATGACTTAAATGATACACTCTAATAAATTGCACAAACAAAAATGCTACAAAGAACGTTGGAGGATATTTAACAAATTATGACTCAAACTATGGATGAACAAACAAAAATGCTTTTATAGTCACTCCAACACTTAATCAAGAAAATGAAGACTTGAAGGATCAACTGCAATAAATTGTTCATACACAAATGCTAGAAAGAATGTTCAAGGATATTTACCAAATATTAACTCCATAAACTGTGCAAAAACTCTCTTAAGCACCTGTAAAGACACTTAAGCAAATTATGACCCATAAACTGGATTAACTATACCCTCTACAAACAAAAGTGCTATTAGACACTGTACTTACCACTACAAAATTAATATATAGGCTACAAGTTCTTGTAGCTCTATCCCTATCTTAAATAATAAAAGATGAACATATATATATATATATATATATATATATATATATATATATATATATATGTAATATTTGTCCATTAATGATATAAAACATAACTATATTTCATGTCAAATAATGACCTTTTAAAAATTTTTTGCTAATATTTATAGCATAACCTTTTAATTGAGTTGATATAATCCCTCTATGTTTGTCACAATATCATTTGGCCATGCTCGAGTGTGTCACACACACACTTCAACATTCAGAATGCAAAACACAACAATGGTAACAAGGATTTTTTTTTTATTTTATTTTTTTTTTTTATATTATTAATACGACCTTTACTATTTTACTTGCTGTCATTATTGGGGTTATACTGACAAAAGACAAATAGTAAAATAAAGCCAAAAATAGTCAAACGAAGCAATTAATTTATTCACGCCACAATGCACTCTGGGAGTACACTTCCTCAGATCCCAGATAGAATTAAGTTGACAAAACTTAAACGGTTTAAGTAAGAACAACTTAATGCAATTAATTGAATTAAGGCAACACGTTTGCACAATTTAATTAAGTAAACTGAACTAATTAGTTTTTACAGTGGGGCTTTCTTTTGATCGTCTGCCTTTCTCTTTTTCCGTCCCTGTGCACTCGAGGGTTTAGACGCTTCATTTTTGAAGAACACTTGCCTGACCTAACGCCTGAACGCCTGTGCTCGACAATACTCACCATCAACTCAATCTAATAATCTGGTTAAGTAATTAAACGTGTGGCTGAGGGGGCGCCCAAGGATGATCATGATTCATGTTTAATAAACAGTATGTTTTATTTCGCTTGTTTGAATTCTATGCTTAATGGGAAGTAAGTTTAAGGGCGCCACTAGAGGGCGCCTGCGCGCGCCCCCAACACATTTGTCGCCCTAGGCAACCGCCCAGCTCGCCTATAGCAAACGCCGGCCCTGCATATTTATCAGGTTAAATGTGCAAACGCACTATTTTTTTGTATTTATTTGACCATAATGCTACTTTTTTTGTTTGTTTTGCATTATTGAAGTCATTTTTTTAGTTTAGGAAACATTCTTTTAACACCTTCTGTGAATATTTAAATGTGGTGGCACCATATCAAGTGTGTAGTAGCATTTTTTTTGCATCATTTTTTTTTTTGCATCATTTTGTGTTGATTCAATCATGCAAAACAGGCAAGTGACAACTCAATACGCAGCTGTTTGTTATCAGTTATCTGTTTTTATTACAACATTACATGTATATACAGTAAAAGAGACAGTACAAATGTACGGCTGAGACTGAGAGATTGTTGTTGGTTTAGAAGCACTTCCTGTGGACGATGGAAGGACCTGCCTCGTCGTATTCCTGCTTGGTGATCCACATCTGCTGGAAGGTGGAGAGGGAAGCCAGGATGGAGCCGCCGATCCAGACGGAGTACTTACGCTCAGGTGGAGCAATGATCTGGAGAGAGAGAAAGAGACCATCTTAAACTCTGAGCAAACACTGATATGGCAAGCCATCTTAACGTTTAGTTCTTGAAATCAACAATTCAACTTTCACTGGTTAAAATGCTCAATCTTGATATCAACAATAGAATATAGTGATGTTTCACAAGTGAAAATACAATTACAGATATCAAGAATTATAGTTGAAATTAAATTCTTGACATCAAGACTTCGCATTTCTGTGAGTGATGATGGTATCAAGAATTAATATTTTAACTAGTAGAATTTTTTTTAAATTGTCCACTGTACCAGACATTTTGTAATTTATGTAATAACTTTTATATGTCTGCAAAATTTTATAAAAAAAAAAACTTGGCAACGAAGGGTCAGAATTTAGAGAAGAAACTATGATGTGCTAGGTCATAATTATGGGATGGAGTCGAAATGTCATAATTACGACATTTACACATAATTACACATTTATATTTTATAACTATGATTTGTAATGTCATAATTATGACAATGGGAGTCATAGTTTCGACATTAAGTAAATTTAGTGTATCGTTTTGACTTTTTTAATCTCATCATTGTGACTTGGTGTCAATTTCTACTGTCTCATAATTTAGATTTTTTTAGTCTCATAAGTTTGACTGTTTAGGACATAATTTTGACTTTTTGTCATAAGAAAGATTTTCCAAAGCAAAAAAAATTATAAAAATATATATATTTTTTGCCATTGTTACTAGTAGAAATCTAATTCCTGATGTAAAAAAAATAAGCATTGTAACTGTTGAAAATGTAATTGTTGATATCAAGAATGAATATCCTGGGAATGATTAAAAGACAAAATGGCTTGCCATATTATTAATAAATGTAGTTCCCGATATAAAAAAATTGCCATTGTTAATAGTAGAAATCTAAATCCTGATATCAAGAGTTGGCATTTTAACCACTAAAAATATAATTGATGATATCAAAAATTGATATAATGGGAATGATTAAAAGACAAAATGGCTTACCATAATTTTACTAAATGTAATTCCAAATCAAAAATTGACTTGGTGTCAATTTCTACTGTCTCATAATTTTGATTATTTTTTTTGTCTCATAATTATGACTTTTTAGGATATCATTTTGACTTTTTATGTCATAATAAAGATTTACCAAAGCAAAAAAAAAAAAAAAAAAAAAAAATGCCATTGTAACTAGTAGAAATCTAATTCCTAATATCAAAAAATAAGCATGGTAACTAGTGAAAATTGTTGATATCAAGCATTCAAATCCTGGGAATGATTAAAACACAAAATGGCTTGCTATATTCTTACTAAATGCAATTCCCAATTTAAAAAAAAATTGCCATTGTTATTAGTATAAACAATCTAATTCCTGATACCAAAAGTTGGCATTTTAACTAGTGAAAATGTAATTGTCGACTGAATGAATCAATGTTAAAGTGGCTTGCCATATTATATTATCATAATATTTACCAAAGCAAAAAAAATTAATAAAAATGTCATTGTTACTAGTAGAAATCTAATTCCTAATATCAAAAATAAACATTGTAACTAGTGAAAATGTAATTGTTGATATCAAGAATTCATATTGGGAATGAATAAAAGACAAAATGGCTTGCTAAATGTACTAAATGTAATTGTGATTAGTAAAAACAATCGAATACCTGATATCAAGAGTTGGCATTTTAAAAAAAAGTAATTGTTGACTGAAAGAATAAATGTTGAAATGGCTATTACTAAATGTAATTCCTGATATAATTTTTTCGTGATATCAAGGGTTTGCATTTTAACTAGTGAGAATGTATTTGTTGAATGAATAAATGTTAAACCGGCTTGCCATACAACTACAACTTTTTTTTTTTTTTTTTTTTTTTTTTTTTTTTTTTGCAATAGCTAAAGTCTTAGTTAATGCATTAATTGTGAAGTGTTTTTAAAGTCTCACCTTGATCTTCATGGTGCTGGGGGCCAGGGCGGTGATCTCCTTCTGCATGCGGTCAGCGATACCGGGGTACATGGTGGTGCCACCGGACAGGACGTTGTTGGCGTACAGATCCTTACGGATGTCAATGTCGCACTTCATGATGCTGTTATAAGCGGTCTCATGGATGCCAGCGGACTCCATACCTGAGGCGAGAGAGCAAAGGTGAGTTCTGAGCGCGCACTGGGAACGCTCGGGAACGGCTGGAGGAGGGAAACGCACCGATGAAGGAAGGCTGGAAGAGGGTCTCGGGGCAGCGGAAGCGCTCGTTGCCGATGGTGATGACCTGGCCGTCGGGCAGCTCGTAGCTCTTCTCCAGGGAGGAGGAGGAGGCGGCGGTCGCCATCTCGTTCTCGAAGTCCAGAGCCACATAGCAGAGCTTCTCCTTGATGTCGCGCACGATCTCGCGCTCAGCTGCGGAGAGGCAAGGGTGTGTGTTAGCTCACCTGTTGCGCGCGACACCTGCTGCGCTACAGCTGCGCTACTCACCGGTTGTAACGAAAGAGTAGCCTCTCTCAGTCAGGATCTTCATGAGATAGTCGGTCAGATCGCGACCGGCCAGATCCAGGCGCATGATGGCGTGGGGCAGGGCGTAACCCTCATAGACTGGGACGTTGTGGGTCACACCATCACCAGCGTCCAGCACGATACCTGCAGAGAGAGAGAGAGAGAGAGAGAGAGAGAGAGTCACACCTGTGCACGCGCGACATCCGCGTGCGTGATTACAGCTGACACGGAACGTTCCGACTCAGAGAGTTGCGAGCAAACGGCCTTCCAGTGGCGCTCATACAATGCTCCCACACACGGGTTTTAAATGTGACAGTTGGACACGTTCTACTGACATTTTTAAATGTTGCTACTTCAAAGGACATTCAAATGTAACGGTCGCGTAATGTGTGAAGAATGACGGTTAGTAAAAAACGGTCTGGAGTGTTTAAAATGTGTCGGTTGGACACGTTCTACTAACATTTTTAATTGTATTGGAACTTTCAGAGAACATTCAAATGTAACGGTCGCGTAATGTGTGGAGAATGACGTTCGCGTAACATCCGAATAATGCATATAAAACGGTTAGTAAAACGGTCTGGAGTGTTTTAAATGTGTCGGTTGGACATTCTACTAACATTTTTAATTGTCTAGGAACGTTCAGAGAACATAACGGTCGCGTAATGTGTGAAGAATGACTTTCGCATAACGTCCAACTAAATGTTACAAACAGTTAGTAAAACGGTCTGGAGTGTTTTAAATGTGTCGGTTGGACGTTCTACTAACGTTTTTAATTGTCTCGGAACGTTCAGAGAACATTCAAATATAACGGTCGCTTAATGTGTGAAGAATGACGTTCGCGTAACGTCCAAATAAAGCTTATAAAACGTTAAAAACGGTTAGTAAAACATTCTGGAGTGTTTAAAATTTGTCGGTTGGACGTTCTACTAACATTTTTAAATGTTGCTACTTGTCTCAGAACGTTCAAAGAACATTCAAATGACGTTCGCGTAACGTTCAACTGTTTTTAGCTAAACGTTCTTAGAACATATTTTGTTTTGCTGGGATTGTCTAATAAATAATACAGTTCTAGTAAAAACATTTTTTTAATGGTAAGAAATGTATACTATTGGATTATTTTTAAACGTAATTTGAAATGATGGGGGTTATTATCGTTAGATAAAACTAAAACCATAAAGAAACAAACATTTTGTTTATTATTATGAAATATATATAAACGTATTTTATTTTAGCTAGTTGCCAAGGTGTTTAGTCAAAAAAATAATAAAACCCTGTATTTTATTAATATAATATTACATTATTAAAATTAATACATAATAATAAAAAAAAAATATGACAAAACGAAAAATCTACATCTAAAACCATAAAAAAACCGAACGTTTTGTTATTTTAAATATTAAAAAAATATATTTTATTTTAGCTAGTTGCCAAGGCGTCTAAACCTATTAATATATAATATAAAAATCTGACAAAACGCAAAACAAAATGACTAAAATAAACGCAATAGTATGTCAATGACACTAAAATAAAACTGAATCTTCTTATGTGTTCCTGCACGAATCCGAAATTTGATTTGAACTCTTATCCTAGTGCGGAACGATCCCATTTTCTCTCAGGAAAAAAGGTACAAAAGCTGTCACTGTTGCGAATCCCGTTTCAAATGGCACTAATAGATATATATGTGCTAACGTGATGCTAACACGCACCTTTCCGCGGGGTAAATACGCTGTACCTTTTAAAAGGTGACCGCCCTAGTGGGAGCTTTTGTACCTTTTTCCCCTGAGAGTGTGTGTGTTTGTGAGAGTGTGTCTCACCGGTGGTACGACCGGAGGCGTACAGGGACAGCACAGCCTGGATGGCCACATACATGGCAGGAACGTTGAAGGTCTCAAACATGATCTGCAGGAGGAGATAGGAGCGTTAGAGCACGCGTGTGTGTGTGTGTGTGTGTGTGTGTGTGTGTGTGAGACTCTGGAAGGCGAAGGCTGTACCTGAGTCATCTTCTCCCTGTTGGCCTTGGGGTTGAGAGGGGCTTCAGTGAGCAGGGTTGGATGCTCCTCAGGGGCCACACGCAGCTCATTGTAGAAGGTGTGGTGCCAGATCTGAAGAGCACAGGTGTGTTAGTCACAGGTGTGAGTGTGTGAGTGTGTGTGTGTGTGTGTGTGTGTGTGTGTGTGTGCACCTTCTCCATGTCGTCCCAGTTAGTGATGATGCCGTGCTCAATGGGGTACTTCAGGGTCAAGATACCTCTCTTGCTCTGAGCCTCATCACCTACGTAGCTGTCCTTCTGACCCATACCGACCATCACACCCTGAGGAGAGACTCGGGGTAAGTTGGACCATCACACACACCTAACTCGACACTTAAAACTCGGATGTTTAAACCTAAATTACATTAGACTGACGTTAAAAAATAGTTGAAAATTGTAAGAAAAAGTTGAAAATTGCTTATTATGATGTGTCATAACTTATGGTGTATCTTTATGAAGTATAACTGGATATTAATGCATATTAACGTTGTTTTATGACACTATATAATGCATGTGTTTAATTACACAATGCAAATTGGTGTATATAAGAGAATGCATTTAACAATGTGTATTTAATCCCACAATGCCTTATTAAAGAAGAGTTTAAAGCCTTAACGTTTTAAGTACAATCAACTTGAATCTTTAAGTCAATTCAACTTAAATTACATTAAATGCGTTGAATGTTGTTGAAAGTGCTTATTTTAGTGAGTTAAAGCAATTATATAATTTAATGCATCTTATATTGGGCAGTTATAAAACACGCATAATGCATTAAAAACAAGGAATCTGTGAATATTATAATGCATTTTAACTTTGCTATGAATACCTTTATAATGCATTATAGTCGTTTCAACTTAAATTACATGAGTTGAATCTTGTATAACTTATAAAAAGTCACACAAGAGATTGGGAATTTATGCAAATGTATATATATATATATAAGAGAATGCATAAAGCCATGTGTAATGTGTTATAAAAGTGTTTTAATGCATTAATTAAAATAAAAAGTTGCTATCTTAAATTTAAAATGAAGCACAATCACCTTGGATGTTTAAGTCGTTTAAACTTAAATTACATTATCATATCTTATAAGAAAATATAATGCATTAAAACTCGACAAACAACCAGTTTCAGATGCAATTAAGTGTTTTAATACGTTAATTAAAATCAAAAGTTGCTACCTTAAATTAAAACTAATTAAAACATGATTAACAGCCAGGAATCTGTGAATATTAATGCATTTTAACGTTGTTTTATGACACTATATAATGCATGTGTTTAACTAAACAAGAAATTGGGAATTTATGCAAATTGATATATATAAGAGAATGCATAAAGCCATGTATAATGTGTCATAAAAGTGTTTTAATGCATTAATTAAAAAAAAAAGTTGCTACCTTAAATTAAAACTCGTATGTTTACGTCGTTTCAACCTAAATTACATTAAACTGACATTAAAAAATATTTAAAAATTGTAAGTAAAAGTTGAAAATTAAGTACAATCACCTAGTGTTTTAATGCATTAATTAGAAATAAAAAGTTGCTCTCTTAAATATAAATGAAAGTCGTTAATTAGTCGTTTTAACTTAAATTGCATTACAATATCTTATTAGAAAATATTACGCATTAAAACTATGTGAATTATGTGAATATAATCCGTGAATATTATAACAGTGTTTACATGTGCATTATGCATTCTAGATTAAATGTTTAATTACACAATAAACATATATGTTGCATTGACTAGAGTGTTGTCTAAAAAGTTGCTACATTAAATTAAAACTCGGATGTTTAAGTTGTTTCAGCCTAAATTACATTAAAATGACATTAAAAAATATTTAAAAATTGTAAGAAAAAGTTGAAAATTAAGTACAATCACCTAGTGTTTTAATGCATTAATTAGAAATAAAAAGTTGCTACCTTAAATTTAAATGAAAGTCGTTAATTAGTCGTATCTTATTAGAAAATATTACGCATTAAAACTGTTTTAATATGTGAATTATGTGAATATAATCCGTGAATATTATAACTGTGTTTACATGTGCATTATGCATTCTAGATTAAATGTTTAATTACACAATAAGCATATGTGTTGCATTGACTAGAGTGTGTGTGTGTGTTTCAGAAGTGTGTGTGTGCACCTGGTGACGGGGTCTTCCAACGATGGAGGGGAACACAGCACGGGGAGCGTCATCTCCGGCAAACCCAGCCTTGACCAAGCCAGAGCCGTTGTCGCACACAAGGGCGGTAGTTTCCTCGTCGTCGCACATGGTTGTTTTTTCTGGATGGTCTGCGAGGAGGGAAGCGCCACATGGTCAGACACACACACATATGGTCAGACACACACATGGTCAGACACACACACTCGACACGTTTAAGCTGCCGGTTTCACAGACTAGATAAACTCTGGCTTAATCTAAGCCTGGTCTGTGGAACCGGCCGTATTTTATAGATTAAAGCAACTGGTCTAAAAGCGCTAAAGCTAGTCTTCTTCTTCTTCTTCTTCTCCCAGTCCCTCAAGGGTTACTGAAGTCAAATCAAGACTCTTCTAATGCCGGAGAAAGCCTGGAGTTTAGCAGGCGCTCTCTCTCTATCTGCAGCTGTTCATAATCCGCCTCAGTCTAACGCTCAGAGATGTAGGACTCACCAAGTTGTTATCACAAGACTGATGCTTCCACTGGGACAGAGAGACGAGGTGTGGAGCCCCTTTAAATACCAGCGGCTCCTGGGGGCCGGGGCGGGGCCTGGGGTTCACACAAGCCCAAATAAGAGCACACGAGAAAAAATAAAAAAGAGAAAATAACCCCGTGAATCCGATCCCGCCGGCCTCCCGGACACTAAGAAAGGCCTCCTTGGAAATAGCGGGCCGGCTGCCAATCATCTTGTCTAATATCTGCATATGACATGCAGAGGCGTAGCAAGCTTTTCAAAAGTGTGGGGGATGGATGTGGTTTGTTTGTTAACAATAAAAACAATGAATACAATGACAGAAGGGTACAAAAGGTATAACATACAAGATATATAATATATATATTATACATACCTTGGTTTTTTTAACCACGGTGTTCGGTTGGGTTCTGATGGCTTGTCACATCAGTTTTTTGCTTTTCTATTCTTAGGCGACGGGAACAGAAAGAGGTTAAGGAGAAAAAAAAATGCACATTTTTATTTTACTTAAAAGACTTACCTTACTTACTTCTACACATTCCTAGTGTATTGAATAATATAAAATAAATATAGATAAAGATTTACAGTGGCATCTCAGAGCTGTACAGCAGCATTTAAGTATGAAATTGAATGAATAAATGTAAAAATAAAACACTACATAGACTTCACTATAAAATAAATTGATTCTTATTAAAGCTACTGTAGGCTATTCATGTTTTTCAGTCAAGAACAGAGAGTGCTTTTCTATGTCTTTTGTATTTCTATTAACATTAAAGTCCCCATAGTAGGAAATAATATGGAAGTCAATGGCTAACATCAACTGTCTGTGTTCAACAGAAGAAATGAATACAGGTTTGGAACAATATTAAGGCCTGTTCACACCGGGACGATTTTCGCGCGCGTTTATCGCCGACGTTTAACGCCTCGGGACTAAACAATGGGCGCCAATGTGAGTGTTCACACCGACGCGCAAAACGCCAGGCGTAAAAGCGTCATTTTTAAAAAAACGCCTCGGGTTCGTTTTTTTATTTTGACGCGGCGCGTAAAAAACTGTCCGACCAATGAGATCCGCGCTTTTGTTCACGTGCCTGGAGCTGCTGAAGTGACAGTAAAACACGACTTGGTGGCGCTCAAGCACAAAACGCTCTTGCCGAGCACACATTGATACGACGAAGAAGTAGTAAGTAGACAAAGAAGAAGATAGGCTGCTAATGCTGCTTGCCAGTTAGCAAAAAGTGTGTGAATGGTTTTGTCCATATACATAATATGTCTATGGTTTTGGCAAGCACGTAAATACTGTCTCTCCTCTCCTTCTGTGTGACAAGCGAGTGTCAGAGGCTTAAAGTGCCGCAGCACCACCTTGTGTACCGGGAGCGCATCTACTGAATGTGCACGTTCACTCGGCGCAGCGCCAGTGAAAATCGCTTGGGTGTGAACACTCAAGACGCGCCGAAAAACATAATAAGCGCGCGCGATATTCGTCCCGGTGTGTACAGGCCTTAAGAGTGAGTAAATAATGACATAATTTTAGAGGTGAACTGTCCCTTTAAGGACGGCGTGTTCACTATAGGCTGCGCCGCTGTCAATTAAAGACCTGCACGCATCTAATATACACACACACACGATTTTACTTTCACTTTAGACATAACCGACTGTGTTTATGTTAACCTTGTGTGTATTTGACAGTATTAACGCTGTAAGATGACTACTTAGTCCAGTAATCACGTGTTTGACAGGCGTTTAGTGCGCGCGCTCTGCGCGTTAAAACGGTGCATTAGCACGCGAATAACTGGCAAGGCTTTAAAACGCATGCAAATAATGAACTTTTGTGATTGTGAATAACTCTAGTGTTCTGTGAGTATAACTCTCTGACACCAGCATTGCAAGTGTGTCTAGCACTGTGTGTAGTGATTGGATATTTGCTCATATCAGCGCGTAGACTCACAGGCACACTGCAAAAACAAAACAACAAAAACAACGCAATTCACAAGCGCGTATTGAACAGTGAATGCCGTACTAAACGGTTTAATATTACAATGAGAATTGTGGCATCCCTAAAGCGTTTGTGCAAAACTGCAGAAAAAGTGTGGGTGTTGAAACAGCCTCATCCCCCACGGGTGCGACGCCCCTGATGACATGCATATCTACAAGCTATAATTGTTCAATTATACGCTTGCACTTTATCTATCTAACCCTCTAATACGCCTCACACCAGCATTATAGGGTTAGCTACACACTGTGTGTATGTCTGAGGGTTGTAGTGTGTGTGTGTGTGTGTCAGCAGACTCTGGATATAATTGTGATTATTCAGCGCTTTAGGGCCTAAAGATGGCTCTCGTTTTAGCAACATCTTGAGTCTCTCTCTCCAGGAGGAATACTGTATATGTCAGTGTGCGCTGGCATGTGTGCTCGAACCCTAAATGTGGGCAACAGCTGAGGGGTAACGGCAGCCGGGCCCTCGTCCCCTCTCCTCGCAGCCGATTGGCTGGGCTGGGGTAGTAGCAGCTGCGCTCTGATTGGCTCAGCTCTCTCCTTGTAGGGTCACAGTTCTCGTCAGGTGTTGTGGACGAGACTCTCACTGGAGAGATTCATGAGATCCTGAGCCTCAGAGCCTCAGAGCCGCTTTAGGAAATCCTCCCTTACTATACAACACATGAGCCTCAGACTGAGCACACACATCTGCCCTCTGTCATTATATCTGTCCCTCTATCATTATCATTATCTATCATATATGTCTGTCTATCTATCTATCTATCTATCTATCTATCTATCTATCTATCTATCTATCTATCTATCTATCTATCTATCTATCTATCTATCTATCTATCTATCTATCTATCTATCCTTCTGTCCCTCTATCATTATATCTATCTATCTATCTATCTATCTATCTATCTATCTATCTATCTATCTATCTATCTATCTATCTATCTATCTATCTATCTATCTATCTATCTATCTATCTATCTATCTATCTATCTATCTATCCTTCTGTCCCTCTATCATTATATCCATCTATCTATCTATCTATCTATCTATCTATCTATCTATCTATCTATCTATCTATCTATCTATCTATCTATCTATCTATCTATCTATCTATCTATCTATCTATCTATCTATCTATCTATCTATCTATCTATCTATCCTTCTGTCCCTCTATCATTATATCTATCTATCTATCTATCTATCTATCTATCTATCTATCTATCTATCTATCTATCTATCTATCTATCTATCTATCTATCTATCTATCTATCTATCTATCTATCTATCTATCTATCTATCTATCTATCTATCTATCTATCTATCTATCTATCTATCCTTCTGTCCCTCTATCATTATATCCATCTATCTATCTATCTATCTATCTATCTATCTATCTATCTATCTATCTATCTATCTATCTATCTATCTATCTATCTATCTATCTATCTATCTATCTATCTATCTATCTATCTATCTATCTATCTATCTATCCTTCTGTCCCTCTATCATTGTATCCCTCTATCTATCTATCTATCTATCTATCTATCTATCTATCTATCTATCTATCTATCTATCTATCTATCTATCTATCTATCTATCTATCTATCTATCTATCTATCTATCTATCTATCTATCTATCTATCCTTCTGTCCCTCTATCATTATATCCATCTATCTATCTATCTATCTATCTATCTATCTATCTATCTATCTATCTATCTATCTATCTATCTATCTATCTATCTATCTATCTATCTATCTATCTATCTATCTATCTATCTATCTATCTATCTATCTATCTATCTATCTATCTATCTATCTATTTCTATCTATCTATCTATCTATCTATCCTTCTGTCCCTCTATCATTGTATCCCTCTATCTATCTATCTATCTATCTATCTATCTATCTATCTATCTATCTATCTATCTATCTATCTATCTATCTATCTATCTATCTATCTATCTATCTATCTATCTATCTATCTATCTATCTATCTATCTATCTATCTATCTATACCTCTATACCTCTATCATTCTATCATTTTGTATTTTATTGTTTTATTTATTTATTTATAAAGCACTTTCAACACCACAAGTGGAACCAAAGTGCTGTACAGGAGGTATAAAAGAAAGAGTAAAAAAAAACAAAAACACAAAACCAATACACACATATGACATACACAATTTACGAAGCATTATCAAATGCTAAGAAAAACAAATACGTTTTAAGCACACTCTGAAAAACAGCCAATGAAGGACAGGTTTTTACAGACAGAGGAAGGTTATTCCAAAGCCTAGGAGCTGCATAGACCTGCTGGATCGACAGCGGCTGATTAAATCAGTAACATACTCAAGGGCTAGACCATGCAGAGACTTAAAAACATACAACAGCGCTTTGTATTGAATTATATATCGAATGGGTAACAAAGGCATGAACAACCTTCTCCATATCATTACAGTTTTTCTCAGTCGCTTTGGTACATTTCTCAGATCAGAATTGAAATTCTCAATGCGACCTGTTCAATTCTCACATCATTGTGTCACTTGTGCACATCAAAAAAGCAGTTTTTCATTTCTTTGAACGAGTTGCAAATGCTTGTGACAACAGAGACCCATTATAATACATTCTGATCAACATGACATAAGCAGCTGATAATGCAGGAAACAGCAGAGAATTGTACATAATCATTTGCATGGATGTACACAAGCATTTGCAACTTGTTCAAAGAAATGAAAAACTGCTTTTTTGATGTGCACAAGTGACACAATGATGTGAGAATTGAACAGGTCGCTTTGAGAATTTCAATTCTGATCTGAGAAATGTACCAAAGCGACTGAGAAAAACTGTAATGGGTCTCTGTTGAATAGTCTCACCCCCCACAACATTTAGGCATTAGTTCATAGCAGAAGTCTTGACATGCAAAATGGTTGAACAAGTTGTCATAATATGTCAAGCATATTTCCGTTAGACATACATATTTCTACTTTTGTTTTACAGCTTTTTTTCTTTGTGCTATGCAGTGCTGTCTTTTCCTTTCTGTATCGCAATGACATGGTCTCAACAAATTACAGTACAAACAGTAAAAGCGTAAATGTGAATCTTGTCCAGTCTCTTGCATTCAAACTCCCACATACACTGAGGTGTAACCTACAATTTACAATAATTCTCATCAAAACTTTAGCCATATTTACATCAGAACATCCCTCCAGAGTAGTTATATTGACAACATGTCTAAGCAATTTGACTGTGTTATTCATACACAATGACACAAGGACATGTTCATTGACACAGATATTTACATTTACATTTGAGAGATGGACTGAGGATTTTGAGCAAGAGACTGGCTTTTGCAGGTAATCCATGGTGTTTTGCTATTTGTACGAATTATTTTGAGAAATGCACTTACTGTTTTGCAAATGTCGAGGATGATTCGAGAAATCAACCAAAGCGACTAAGAAAAACTGTAAAAGTAAGGATAGATTTCAATTTAGATATTAATCTAAGATGAAAGAAGCTATTCTTAACGACAGCGTTGATTTGCTGCTCAAATTTCAGCTCAGAGTCAAAAATGACACCAAGATTCCTTACGCTAGACAGTTTTTCCCCAGGAAACAACCCCAGGCAGTCATCATCCACACACCCTATCTATCTATCTATCTATCTATCTATCTATCTATCTATCTATCTATCTATCTATCTATCTATCTATCTATCTATCTATCTATCTATCTATCTATCTATCTATCTATCTATCTATCTATCTATCTGTCTGTCTGTCTGTCTGTCTGTCTGTCTGTCTGTCTGTCTGTCTGTCTGTCTGTCTGTCTGTCTGTCTGTCTGTCTATTGTTCTATCGTTCTATCGTTCTATCTATCTATCTATCTATCTATCTATCTATCTATCTATCTATCTATCTATCTATCTATCTATCTATCTATCTATCTATCTATCTATCGATCGATCTATCTATCTATCTATCTATCTATCTATCTATCTATCTATCTATCTATCTATCTATCTATCTATCTATCTATCTATCTATCTATCTATCTATCTATCTATCTATCTATCTATCTATCTATCTATCTATCTATCTATCTATCTGTCTGTCTGTCTGTCTGTCTGTCTGTCTGTCTGTCTGTCTGTCTGTCTATTGTTCTATCGTTCTATCTATCTATCTATCTATCTATCTATCTATCTATCTATCTATCTATCTATCTATCTATCTATCTATCTATCTATCTGTCTGTCTGTCTGTCTGTCTGTCTGTCTGTCTGTCTGTCTGTCTGTCTGTCTGTCTGTCTGTCTGTCTGTCTGTCTGTCTGTCTGTCTGTCTGTCTGTCTGTCTGTCTGTCTATTGTTCTATCGTTCTATCTATCTATCTATCTATCTATCTATCTATCTATCTATCTATCTATCGATCTATCTATCTATCTATCTATCTATCTATCTATCTATCTATCTATCTATCTATCTATCTATCTATCTATCTATCTATCTATCTATCTATCTGTCTGTCTGTCTGTCTGTCTGTCTGTCTGTCTGTCTGTCTGTCTGTCTGTCTGTCTGTCTGTCTATTGTTCTATCGTTCTATCTATCTATCTATCTATCTATCTATCTATCTATCTATCTATCTATCTATCTATCTGTCTGTCTGTCTGTCTGTCTGTCTGTCTGTCTGTCTGTCTGTCTGTCTGTCTATTGTTCTATCGTTCTATCTATCTATCTATCTATCTATCTATCTATCTATCTATCTATCTATCTATCTATCTATCTATCTATCTATCTATCTATCTATCTATCTATCTATCTATCTATCTATCTATCTGTCTGTCTGTCTGTCTGTCTGTCTGTCTGTCTGTCTGTCTATTGTTCTATCTATCTATCTATCTATCTATCTATCTATCTATCTATCTATCTATCTATCTATCTATCTATCTATCTATCTATCTATCTATCTATCTATCTATCTGTCTGTCTGTCTGTCTGTCTGTCTGTCTGTCTGTCTGTCTGTCTGTCTGTCTATTGTTCTATCGTTCTATTATTCTGTCTATCTATCTATCTATCTATCTATCTATCTATCTATCTATCTATCTATCTATCTATCTATCTATCTATCTATCTATCTATCTATCTATCTATCTATCTATCTATCTATCTATCTATCTATCTATCTATCTATCTATCTATCTATTTATCCATCTATCGTTCTATCTATCGTTCTATCTATCTATCGTTCTATCTATCGTTCTATCATTCTATCATTCTGTCCCTCTATCTATCTATCTATCCATCCATCCATCCATCCATCCATCATCCACAGTGCTTCACTTTTCCCACATGTTGTTATGTTACAGTCTTATTCCAAAATGGATTCAATTCATTATTTATACAAACAACATCCTATAATGCAATGTGATAGAAGTTTGTTTGAAATTTTAGCAAATTTATTAAAAATAATAAATGAATAAATCACATGTTCATCAGTATTCTCAGCCTTTGGCAGAATCACAGCCTCAGGTGTTTGTGAGTTTGATGCTGTTTCTGTGCAGGACCTCTGAGCTCCATCAGGCTGGATGGGGAGCGGCGGCCATTTCCTGATCTCCAGAGGTGCTCAATCCAGAGGTGCTCAGTCCAGAGGTACTCAGTCCAGAGGTGCTCAGTCCAGAGGTGCTCAATCCAGAGGTGCTCAGTCCAGAGGTGCTCAATCCAGAGGTGCTCAATCCAGAGGTGCTCAGTCCAGAGGTGCTCAGTCCAGAGGTGCTCAATCCAGAGGTGCTCAATCCAGAGGTGCTCAGTCCAGAGGTGCTCAGTCCAGAGGTGCTCAATCCAGAGGTGCTCAATCCTGAGGTCCAGAGGTGCTCAATCCAGAGGTACTCAGTCCAGAGGTGCTCAATCCAGAGGTGCTCAATCCTGAGGTCCAGAGGTGCTCAATCCAGAGGTCCAGAGGTGCTCAATCCAGAGGGGCTCAATCCAGAGGTGCTCAGTCCAGAGGTGCTCAATCCAGAGGTGCTCAATCCAGAGGTCCAGAGGTGCTCAATCCAGAGGTGCTCAATCCAGAGGTGCTCAATCCAGAGGTCCAGAGGTGCTCAATCCAGAGGTCCAGAGGTGCAGAGGTGCTCAATCCAGAGGTCCAGAGGTGCTCAGTCCAGAGGTGCTCAGTCCAGAGGTGCTCAATCCAGAGGTGCTCAATCCAGAGGTGCTCAGTCCAGAGGTGCTCAGTCCAGAGGTGCTCAATCCAGAGGTGCTCAGTCCAGAGGTGCTCAATCCAGAGGTGCTCAATCCAGAGGTGCTCAATCCAGAGGTGCTTAATCCAGAGGTCCAGAGGTGCTCAATCCAGAGGTGCTCAATCCAGAGGTGCTCAATCCAGAGGTGCTCAGTCCAGAGGTGCTCAATCCAGAGGTGCTCAGTCCAGAGGTGCTCAATCCAGAGGTGCTCAATCCAGAGGTGCTCAATCCAGAGGTCCAGAGGTGCTCAGTCCAGAGGTGCTCAATCCAGAGGTGCTCAGTCCAGAGGTGCTCAATCCAGAGGTGCTCAGTCCAGAGGTCTATCTATCTATCTATCTATCTATCTATCTATCTATCTATCTATCTATCTATCTATCTATCTATCTATCTATCTATCTATCTATCTATCTATCTATCTATCTATCTATCTATTTATCCATCTATCGTTCTATCTATCGTTCTATCTATCTATCGTTCTATCTATCGTTCTATCATTCTATCATTCTGTCCCTCTATCTATCTATCTATCCATCCATCCATCCATCCATCCATCATCCACAGTGCTTCACTTTTCCCACATGTTGTTATGTTACAGTCTTATTCCAAAATGGATTCAATTCATTATTTATACAAACAACATCCTATAATGCAATGTGATAGAAGTTTGTTTGAAATTTTAGCAAATTTATTAAAAATAATAAATGAATAAATCACATGTTCATCAGTATTCTCAGCCTTTGGCAGAATCACAGCCTCAGGTGTTTGTGAGTTTGATGCTGTTTCTGTGCAGGACCTCTGAGCTCCATCAGGCTGGATGGGGAGCGGCGGCCATTTCCTGATCTCCAGAGGTGCTCAATCCAGAGGTGCTCAGTCCAGAGGTACTCAGTCCAGAGGTGCTCAGTCCAGAGGTGCTCAATCCAGAGGTGCTCAGTCCAGAGGTGCTCAATCCAGAGGTGCTCAATCCAGAGGTGCTCAGTCCAGAGGTGCTCAGTCCAGAGGTGCTCAATCCAGAGGTGCTCAATCCAGAGGTGCTCAGTCCAGAGGTGCTCAGTCCAGAGGTGCTCAATCCAGAGGTGCTCAATCCTGAGGTCCAGAGGTGCTCAATCCAGAGGTACTCAGTCCAGAGGTGCTCAATCCAGAGGTGCTCAATCCTGAGGTCCAGAGGTGCTCAATCCAGAGGTCCAGAGGTGCTCAATCCAGAGGGGCTCAATCCAGAGGTGCTCAGTCCAGAGGTGCTCAATCCAGAGGTGCTCAATCCAGAGGTCCAGAGGTGCTCAATCCAGAGGTGCTCAATCCAGAGGTGCTCAATCCAGAGGTCCAGAGGTGCTCAATCCAGAGGTCCAGAGGTGCAGAGGTGCTCAATCCAGAGGTCCAGAGGTGCTCAGTCCAGAGGTGCTCAGTCCAGAGGTGCTCAATCCAGAGGTGCTCAATCCAGAGGTGCTCAGTCCAGAGGTGCTCAGTCCAGAGGTGCTCAATCCAGAGGTGCTCAGTCCAGAGGTGCTCAATCCAGAGGTGCTCAATCCAGAGGTGCTCAATCCAGAGGTGCTTAATCCAGAGGTCCAGAGGTGCTCAATCCAGAGGTGCTCAATCCAGAGGTGCTCAATCCAGAGGTGCTCAGTCCAGAGGTGCTCAATCCAGAGGTGCTCAGTCCAGAGGTGCTCAATCCAGAGGTGCTCAATCCAGAGGTGCTCAATCCAGAGGTCCAGAGGTGCTCAGTCCAGAGGTGCTCAATCCAGAGGTGCTCAGTCCAGAGGTGCTCAATCCAGAGGTGCTCAGTCCAGAGGTCTATCTATCTATCTATCTATCTATCTATCTATCTATCTATCTATCTATCTATCTATCTATCTATCTATCTATCTATCTATCTATCTATCTATCTATCTATTTATCCATCTATCGTTCTATCTATCGTTCTATCTATCTATCGTTCTATCTATCGTTCTATCATTCTATCATTCTGTCCCTCTATCTATCTATCTATCCATCCATCCATCCATCCATCCATCATCCACAGTGCTTCACTTTTCCCACATGTTGTTATGTTACAGTCTTATTCCAAAATGGATTCAATTCATTATTTATACAAACAACATCCTATAATGCAATGTGATAGAAGTTTGTTTGAAATTTTAGCAAATTTATTAAAAATAATAAATGAATAAATCACATGTTCATCAGTATTCTCAGCCTTTGGCAGAATCACAGCCTCAGGTGTTTGTGAGTTTGATGCTGTTTCTGTGCAGGACCTCTGAGCTCCATCAGGCTGGATGGGGAGCGGCGGCCATTTCCTGATCTCCAGAGGTGCTCAATCCAGAGGTGCTCAGTCCAGAGGTACTCAGTCCAGAGGTGCTCAGTCCAGAGGTGCTCAATCCAGAGGTGCTCAGTCCAGAGGTGCTCAATCCAGAGGTGCTCAATCCAGAGGTGCTCAGTCCAGAGGTGCTCAGTCCAGAGGTGCTCAATCCAGAGGTGCTCAATCCAGAGGTGCTCAGTCCAGAGGTGCTCAGTCCAGAGGTGCTCAATCCAGAGGTGCTCAATCCTGAGGTCCAGAGGTGCTCAATCCAGAGGTACTCAGTCCAGAGGTGCTCAATCCAGAGGTGCTCAATCCTGAGGTCCAGAGGTGCTCAATCCAGAGGTCCAGAGGTGCTCAATCCAGAGGGGCTCAATCCAGAGGTGCTCAGTCCAGAGGTGCTCAATCCAGAGGTGCTCAATCCAGAGGTCCAGAGGTGCTCAATCCAGAGGTGCTCAATCCAGAGGTGCTCAATCCAGAGGTCCAGAGGTGCTCAATCCAGAGGTCCAGAGGTGCAGAGGTGCTCAATCCAGAGGTCCAGAGGTGCTCAGTCCAGAGGTGCTCAGTCCAGAGGTGCTCAATCCAGAGGTGCTCAATCCAGAGGTGCTCAGTCCAGAGGTGCTCAGTCCAGAGGTGCTCAATCCAGAGGTGCTCAGTCCAGAGGTGCTCAATCCAGAGGTGC
Organism: Gobio occitaniae; assembly: GCA_033150135.1. NCBI lineage: Eukaryota > Metazoa > Chordata > Actinopteri > Cypriniformes > Gobionidae > Gobio > Gobio occitaniae. The sequence continues at coordinate 123,660 of JARQWZ010003780.1, forward strand.
TCAATCCAGAGGTGCTCAATCCAGAGGTGCTTAATCCAGAGGTCCAGAGGTGCTCAATCCAGAGGTGCTCAATCCAGAGGTGCTCAATCCAGAGGTGCTCAGTCCAGAGGTGCTCAATCCAGAGGTGCTCAGTCCAGAGGTGCTCAATCCAGAGGTGCTCAATCCAGAGGTGCTCAATCCAGAGGTCCAGAGGTGCTCAGTCCAGAGGTGCTCAATCCAGAGGTGCTCAGTCCAGAGGTGCTCAATCCAGAGGTGCTCAGTCCAGAGGTGCTCAATCCAGAGGTGCTCAATCCAGAGGTGCTCAATCCAGAGGTCCAGAGGTGCTCAGTCCAGAGGTGCTCAATCCAGAGGTGCTCAATCCAGAGGTGCTCAATCCAGAGGTGCTCAGTCCAGAGGTGCTCAATCCAGAGGTGCTCAATCCAGAGGTGCTCAGTCCAGAGGTGCTCAATCCAGAGGTGCTCAATCCAGAGGTCCAGAGGTGCTCAATCCAGAGGTGCTCAATCCAGAGGTGCTCAGTCCAGAGGTGCTCAGTCCAGAGGTACTCAATCCAGAGGTGCTCAGTCCAGAGGTGCTCAATCCAGAGGTACTCAGTCCAGAGGTGCTCAGTCCAGAGGTACTCAATCCAGAGGTACTCAATCCAGAGGTGCTCAGTCCAGAGGTGCTCAGTCCAGAGGTGCTCAGTCCAGAGGTGCTCAATCCAGAGGTGCTCAATCCAGAGGTGCTCAGTCCAGAGGTGCTCAATCCAGAGGTGCTCAATCCTGAGGTCCAGATGTGCTCAATCCAGAGGTCCAGAGGTGCTCAATCCAGAGGTGCTCAGTCCAGAGGTGCTCAGTCCAGAGGTGCTCAATCCAGAGGTGCTCAATCCAGAGGTGCTCAATCCAGAGGTCCAGAGGTGCTCAATCCAGAGGTGCTCAATCCAGAGGTGCTCAATCCAGAGGTCCAGAGGTGCTCAATCCAGAGGTCCAGAGGTGCAGAGGTGCTCAATCCAGAGGTCCAGAGGTGCTCAGTCCAGAGGTGCTCAGTCCAGAGGTGCTCAATCCAGAGGTGCTCAATCCAGAGGTGCTCAGTCCAGAGGTGCTCAGTCCAGAGGTGCTCAATCCAGAGGTGCTCAGTCCAGAGGTGCTCAATCCAGAGGTGCTCAATCCAGAGGTGCTCAATCCAGAGGTGCTTAATCCAGAGGTCCAGAGGTGCTCAATCCAGAGGTGCTCAATCCAGAGGTGCTCAATCCAGAGGTCCAGAGGTGCTCAGTCCAGAGGTGCTCAATCCAGAGGTGCTCAGTCCAGAGGTGCTCAATCCAGAGGTGCTCAATCCAGAGGTGCTCAATCCAGAGGTCCAGAGGTGCTCAGTCCAGAGGTGCTCAATCCAGAGGTGCTCAGTCCAGAGGTGCTCAATCCAGAGGTGCTCAGTCCAGAGGTGCTCAATCCAGAGGTGCTCAATCCAGAGGTGCTCAATCCAGAGGTCCAGAGGTGCTCAGTCCAGAGGTGCTCAATCCAGAGGTGCTCAATCCAGAGGTGCTCAATCCAGAGGTGCTCAGTCCAGAGGTGCTCAATCCAGAGGTGCTCAATCCAGAGGTGCTCAGTCCAGAGGTGCTCAATCCAGAGGTGCTCAATCCAGAGGTGCTCAATCCAGAGGTCCAGAGGTGCTCAATCCAGAGGTGCTCAATCCAGAGGTCCAGAGGTGCTCAATCCAGAGGTGCTCAATCCAGAGGTCCAGAGGTGCTCAATCCAGAGGTGCTCAGTCCAGAGGTGCTCAATCCAGAGGTGCTCAATCCAGAGGTGCTCAATCCAGAGGTCCAGAGGTGCTCAATCCAGAGGTCCAGAGGTGCTCAATCCAGAGGTGCTCAATCCAGAGGTGCTCAATCCAGAGGTCCAGAGGTGCTCAATCCAGAGGTTCTCAATCCAGAGGTGCAGAGGTGCTCAATCCAGAGGTGCTCAAACCAGAGGTCCAGAGGTGCTCAATCCAGAGGTGCTCAATCCAGAGGTCCAGAGGTGCTCAATCCAGAGGTGCTCAATCCAGAGGTGCTCAATCCAGAGGTCCAGAGGTGCTCAATCCAGAGGTTCTCAATCCAGAGGTGCAGAGGTGCTCAATCCAGAGGTGCTCAAACCAGAGGTCCAGAGGTGCTCAATCCAGAGGTGCTCAATCCAGAGGTCCAGAGGTGCTCAATCCAGAGGTGCTCAATCCAGAGGTCCAGAGGTGCTCAATCCAGAGGTCCAGAGGTGCAGAGGTGCTCAATCCAGAGGTCCAGAGGTGCTCAGTCCAGAGGTGCTCAATCCAGAGGTGCTCAATCCAGAGGTGCTCAATCCAGAGGTCCAGATGTGCTCAATCCAGAGGTCCAGAGGTGCAGAGGTGCTCAATCCAGAGGTCCAGAGGTGCTCAGTCCAGAGGTGCTCAATCCAGAGGTGCTCAGTCCAGAGGTGCTCAATCCAGAGGTGCTCAATCCAGAGGTGCTCAATCCAGAGGTCCAGAGGTGCTCAATCCAGAGGTGCTCAATCCAGAGGTCCAGAGGTGCTCAATCCAGAGGTGCTCAATCCAGAGGTCCAGAGGTGCTCAATCCAGAGGTGCTCAATCCAGAGGTCCAGAGGTGCTCAATCCAGAGGTGCTCAATCCAGAGGTGCTCAATCCAGAGGTGCTCAATCCAGAGGTCCAGAGGTGCTCAATCCAGAGGTCCAGAGGTGCAGAGGTGCTCAATCCAGAGGTCAAGAGGTGCTCAGTCCAGAGGTGCTCAATCCAGAGGTGCTCAGTCCAGAGGTGCTCAATCCAGAGGTGCTCAATCCAGAGGTACTCAATCCAGAGGTGCTCAATCCAGAGGTGCTCAATCCAGAGGTACTCAATCCAGAGGTGCTCAGTCCAGAGGTGCTCAGTCCAGAGGTGCTCAATCCAGAGGTGCTCAGTCCAGAGGTGTTCAATCCAGAGGTACTCAATCCAGAGGTGCTCAATCCAGAGGTACTCAATCCAGAGGTGCTCAGTCCAGAGGTGCTCAATCCAGAGGTACTCAATCCAGAGGTGCTCAGTCCAGAGGTGCTCAGTCCAGAGGTGCTCAATCCAGAGGTGCTCAATCCAGAGGTGCTCAGTCCAGAGGTGCTCAATCCAGAGGTGCTCAGTCCAGAGGTGCTCAGTCCAGAGGTGCTCAGTCCAGAGGTACTCAATCCAGAGGTGCTCAGTCCAGAGGTGCTCAATCCAGAGGTGCTCAGTCCAGAGGTGCTCAATCCAGAGGTACTCAGTCCAGAGGTGCTCAATCCAGAGGTACTCAATCCAGAGGTGCTCAATCCAGAGGTGCTCAATCCAGAGGTGCTCAATCCAGAGGTGCTCAATCCAGAGGTCCAGAGGTGCTCAATCCAGAGGTGCTCAATCCAGAGGTCCAGAGGTGCTCAATCCAGAGGTCCAGAGGTGCAGAGGTGCTCAATCCAGAGGTCCAGAGGTGCTCAGTCCAGAGGTGCTCAATCCAGAGGTGCTCAGTCCAGAGGTGCTCAATCTGGAGGTGCTCAATCCAGAGGTACTCAATCCAGAGGTACTCAATCCAGAGGTGCTCAATCCAGAGGTACTCAATCCAGAGGTGCAGAGTGATCTGGAGCAGCTCTTCAGGGATTCATCTTTCCCTGATCCTGACTAGAGTCCAAGTTCCTGCGGCTGAAACACATCCCCACAGCTCGAGATGCCCCACCATGACCACTGTAGAGATGGGATAGGCCAGCAGATGAGCGGGATCCTTCCTCCATTCATGTTTGAGAACCAGTGTGTGTTTGAGAACCAGTGTGTGTGTGTTTGACAACGAGTGTGTGTTTGACAACGAGTGTGTGTTTGAGAATGAGTGTGTGTTTGAGAACGAGTGTGTGTTTGAGAACCAGTGTGTGTTTGAGAACCAGTGTGTGTTTGAGAACGAATGTGTGTTTGAGAACGACTGTGTGTTTGAGAACGACTGTGTGTTTGAGAACGAGTGTGTGTTTGAGAACCAGTGTGTGTTTGAGAACCAGTGTGTGTGTGTGTGTTTGAGAACCAGTGTGTGTTTGAGAACCAGTGTGTGTTTGAGAACCAGTGTGTGTTTGAGAACGAGTGTGTGTGTGTTTGAGAATGAGTGTGTGTGTGTTTGAGAACCAGTGTGTGTTTGAGAACCAGTGTGTGTTTGAGAACGAGTGTGTGTTTGAGAACGAGTGTGTGTTTGAGAACCAGTGTGTGTTTGAGAACGAGTGTGTGTTTGAGAACGAGTGTGTGTTTGTTTGAGAACGAGTGTGTGAGTGATTGAGAACAAGTGTGTGTGTGTTTGAGAACGAGTGTGTGTGTGTTTGAGAACAAGTGTGTGTTTGAGAATGAGTGCGTGTGTGTTTGAGAATGAGTGTGTGTGTTTGAGAATGAGTGTGTGTTTGAGAACGAGTGTGTGTGTTTGAGAACCAGTGTGTGTTGAGAACGAGTGTGTGTTTGAGAACCAGTGTGTGTTTGAGAACCAGTGTGTGTTTGAGAACCAGTGTGTGTTTGAGAACCAGTGTGTGTGTGTGTGTTTGAGAACCAGTGTGTGTTTGAGAACCAGTGTGTGTTTGAGAACCAGTGTGTGTGTGTGTTTGAGAACCAGTGTGTGTTTGAGAACCAGTGTGTGTTTGAGAACCAGTGTGTGTTTGAGAACGAGTGTGTGTGTGTTTGAGAATGAGTGTGTGTGTGTTTGAGAATGAGTGTGTGTTTGAGAACGAGTGTGTGTTTGAGAATGAGTGTGTGTTTGAGAACGAGTGTGTGAGTGATAGAGAACGAGTGTGTGAGTGATTGAGAACGAGTGTGTGTGTGTGTGTGTTTGAGAACCAGTATGTGTTTGAGAACCAGTGTGTTTGAGAACCAGTGTGTGTTTGAGAACAAGTGTGTGTTTGAGAACCAGTGTGTTTGAGAACGAGTTTGTGTTTGAGAACGAGTTTGTGTTTGAGAACGAGTGTGTGTTTGAGAACGACTGTGTGTTTGAGAACCAGTGTGTGTGTGTTTGAGAACGAGTTTGCGTTTGAGAACAAGTGTGTGTGTGTGTTTGAGAAAGAGTGTGTGTTTGAGAACGAGTGTGTGTTTGAGAACGAGTGTGTGTTTGAGAACGAGTGTGTGTTTGAGAACGAGTGTGTGTTTGAGAACCAGTGTGTGTTTGAGAACCAGTGTGTGTTTGAGAACCAGTGTGTATTTAAGAACCAGTGTGTGTTTGAGAACCAGTGTGTGTTTGAGAACGAGTGTGTGTTTGAGAACGACTGTGTGTGTTTCAGAACCAGTGTTTTTTTGAGAACCAATGTGTGTTTGAGAACGAGTGTGTGTTTGAGAACCAGTGTGTGTTTCAGAACCAGTGTGTGTGTGTTTGAGAACCAGTGTGTGTTTGAGAGCCAGTGTGTGTTTCAGAACCAGTGTGTGTTTCAGAACCAGTGTGTGTTTGAGAACGAGTGTGTGCTTGAGAACCAGTGTGTGTTTGAGAACGAGTGTGTGTTTGAGAACCAGTGTGTGTTTGAGAAAGAGTGTGTGTTTGAGAACCAGTGTGTGTTTGAGAACCAGTGTGTTTTGAGAACGAGTGTGTGTGTGTTTGAGAATGAGTGTGTGTGTGTTTGAGAACCAGTGTGTGTGTGTTTGAGAACCAGTGTGTGTTTGAGAGCCAGTGTGTGTTTCAGAACCAGTGTGTGTTTCAGAACCAGTGTGTGTTTGAGAACGAGTGTGTGCTTGAGAACCAGTGTGTGTTTGAGAACGAGTGTGTGTTTGAGAACCAGTGTGTGTTTGAGAACGAGTTTGTGTTTGAGAACAAGTGTGAGTTTGAGAACCAGTGTTTATTTAAGAACCAGTGTGTGTTTGAGAACCAGTGTGTGTTTGAGAACGAGTCTGTGTTTGAGAACGAGTGTTTTTTTGAGAACCAATGTGTGTTTGAGAACGAGTGTGTGTTTGAGAACCAGTGTGTGTTTCAGAACCAGTGTGTGTGTGTTTGAGAACCAGTGTGTGTTTGAGAGCCATTGTGTGTTTCAGAACCAGTGTGTGTTTCAGAACGAGTGTGTGTTTGAGAACGAGTGTGTGCTTGAGAACCAGTGTGTGTTTGAGAACGAGTGTGTGTTTGAGAACCAGTGTGTGTTTGAGAAAGAGTGTGTGTTTGAGAACCAGTGTGTGTTTGAGAACCAGTGTGTTTGAGAACGAGTGTGTGTGTGTTTGAGAATGAGTGTGTGTGTGTTTGAGAACCAGTGTGTGTTTGAGAACCAGTGTGTGTTTGAGAACCAGTGTGTGTTTGAGAACGAGTGTGTGTTTGAGAACGAGTGTGTTTGAGAACGACTGTGTGTTTGAGAACCAGTGTGTTTGAGAACCAGTGTGTGTGTGTTTGAGAACCAGTGTGTTTGAGAACGAGTGTGTGTTTGAGAATGAGTGTGTGTTTGAGAACGAGTGTGTGTTTGAGAATGAGTGTGTGTTTGAGAACCAGTGTGTGTTTGAGAACCAGTGTGTTTGAGAACCAGTGTGTGTGTGTTTGAGAACCAGTGTGTTTGAGAACGAGTGTGTGTTTGAGAATGAGTGTGTGTTTGAGAACGAGTGTGTGTTTGAGAATGAGTGTGTGTTTGAGAACCAGTGTGTGTTTGAGAACCAGTGTGTGTTTGAGAACCAGTGTGTGTTTGAAAACGACTGTGTTTGAGAACGACTGTGTGTTTGAGAACCAGTGTGTGTTTGAGAACGAGTGTGTGTTTGAGAACCAGTGTGTGTGTGTTTGAGAACGAGTGTGTGTTTGAGAACGAGTGTGTGTTTGAGAACGACTGTGTGTTTGAGAACCAGTGTGTTTGAGAACCAGTGTGTGTGTGTTTGAGAACCAGTGTGTTTGAGAACGAGTGTGTGTTTGAGAATGAGTGTGTGTTTGAGAACGAGTGTGTGTTTGAGAATGAGTGTGTGTTTGAGAACGAGTGTGTGTTTGAGAACCAGTGTGTGTTTGAGAACCAGTGTGTGTTTGAGAACGAGTGTGTGTTTGAGAACGACTGTGTTTGAGAACGACTGTGTGTTTGAGAACCAGTGTGTTTGAGAACCAGTGTGTGTTTGAGAACGAGTGTGTGTTTGAGAACGACTGTGTGTTTGAGAACGAGTGTGTGTTTGAGAACCAGTGTGTGTTTGAGAACCAGTGTGTGTTTCAGAACGAGTGTGTGTTTGAGAACGACTGTGTGTTTGAGAACCAGTGTGTTTGAGAACCAGTGTGTGTTTGAGAACGAGTGTGTGTTTGAGAACAACTCTGTGTTTGAGAACGACTGTGTGTTTGAGAACGAGTGTATGTTTGAGAACCAGTGTGTGTTTGAGAACGAGTGTGTGTTTGAGAGCGAGTGTGTGTTTGAGAACGAGTGTGTGTTTGAGAACAAGTGTGTGTTTGAGAACCAGTGTGTGTTTGAGAAAGAGTGTGTGTTTGAGAACCAGTGTGTTTTTGAGAACCAGTGTGTTTGAGAACCAGTGTGTGTTTGAGAACCAGTGTGTGTTTGAGAACCAGTGTGTTTGAGAACGAGTGTGTGTGTTTGAGAACGACTGTGTGTTTGAGAACGACTGTGTGTTTGTGAACGACTGTGTGTTTGAGAACCAGTGTGTTTGAGAACGAGTGTGTGTTTGAGAATGAGTGTGTGTTTGAGAATGAGTGTGTTTGAGAACCAGTGTGTGTTTGAGAACCAGTGTGTGTTTGAGAACCAGTGTGTTTGAGAACGAGTGTGTGTTTGAGAATGAGTGTGTGTTTGAGAACCAGTGTGTGTTTGAGAACCAGTGTGTGTTTGAGAATGAGTGTGTGTTTGAGAATGAGTGTGTTTGAGAACGACTGTGTGTTTGAGAACGACTGTGTGTTTGAGAACCAGTGTGTTTGAGAACGAGTGTGTGTTTGAGAATGAGTGTGTGTTTGAGAACGAGTGTGTGTTTGAGAACCAGTGTGTGTTTGAGAACCAGTGTGTGTTTGAGAACGAGTGTGTGTTTGAGAACGAGTGTGTGTTTGTTTGAGAACGAGTGTGTGTTTGAGAACCAGTGTGTGTTTGAGAACGAGACTGTGTGTTTGAGAACGACTGTGTGTTTGAGAACCAGTGTGTTTGAGAACTAGTGTGTGTGTGTTTGAGAACCAGTGTGTTTGAGAACGAGTGTGTGTTTGAGAACGAGTGTGTGTTTGAGAACCAGTGTGTGTTTGAGAACCAGTGTGTGTTTGAGAACGACTGTGTGTTTGAGAACGACTGTGTGTTTGAGAACGACTGTGTGTTTGAGAACCAGTGTGTGTTTGAGAACCAGTGTGTGTTTGAGAACCAGTGTGTGTGTGTGTTTGAGAACCAGTGTGTGTTTGAGAACCAGTGTGTGTTTGAGAACCAGTGTGTGTGTGTGTGTGTTTGAGAACCAGTGTGTGTTTGAGAACCAGTGTGTGTTTGAGAACCAGTGTGTGTTTGAGAACGAGTGTGTGTGTGTTTGAGAATGAGTGTGTGTGTGTTTGAGAACCAGTGTGTGTTTGAGAACCAGTGTGTGTTTGAGAACGAGTGTGTGTGTGTTTGAGAATGAGTTTGTGTGTGTTTGAGAACCAGTGTGTGTTTGAGAACCTGTGTGTGTTTGAGAACGAGTGTGTGTTTGAGAACGAGTGTGTGTTTGAGAACCAGTGTGTGTTTGAGAACGAGTGTGTGTTTGAGAATGAGTGTGTGTTTGTTTGAGAACGAGTGTGTGAGTGATTGAGAACAAGTGTGTGTGTGTTTGAGAACGAGTGTGTGTGTGTTTGAGAACAAGTGTGTGTTTGAGAATGAGTGCGTGTGTGTTTGAGAATGAGTGTGTGTGTGTTTGAGAATGAGTGTGTGTTTGAGAACGAGTATGTGTGTTTGAGAACCAGTGTGTGTTTGAGAACGAGTGTGTGTTTGAGAACCAGTGTGTTTGAGAACCAGTGTGTGTTTGAGAACGAGTGTGTGTTTGAGAATGAGTGTGTGTGTGTTTGAGAATGAGTGTGTGTTTGAGAACGAGTGTGTGTTTGAGAATGAGTGTGTGTTTGAGAACGAGTGTGTGAGTGATTGAGAACGAGTGTGTGAGTGATTGAGAACGAGTGTGTGTGTGTGTTTGAGAACCAGTATGTGTTTGAGAACCAGTGTGTTTGAGAACCAGTGTGTGTTTGAGAACAAGTGTGTGTTTGAGAACCAGTGTGTGTTTGAGAACGAGTTTGTGTTTGAGAACGAGTTTGTGTTTGAGAACGAGTGTGTGTTTGAGAACGACTGTGTGTTTGAGAACCAGTGTGTGTGTGTTTGAGAACGAGTGTGTGTTTGAGAACCAGTGAGTGTTTGAGAACGAGTTTGCGTTTGAGAACAAGTGTGTGTGTGTGTTTGAGAACGAGTGTGTGTTTGAGAACGAGTGTGTGTTTGAGAACCAGTGTGTGTTTGAGAACGAGTGTGTGTTTGAGAACGAGTGTGTGTTTGAGAACCAGTGTGTGTTTGAGAACCAGTGTGTGTTTGAGAACGAGTTTGTGTTTGAGAACAAGTGTGAGTTTGAGAACCAGTGTGTATTTAAGAACCAGTGTGTGTTTGAGAACAAGTGTGTGTTTGAGAACGAGTGTTTTTTTGAGAACGACTGTGTGTTTGAGAACGAGTGTGTGTTTGAGAACCAGTGTGTGTTTGAGAACAAGTGTGTGTTTGAGAACCAGTGTGTGTTTGAGAACGAGTTTGTGTTTGAGAACGAGTTTGTGTTTGAGAACGAGTGTGTGTTTGAGAACGACTGTGTGTTTGAGAACCAGTGTGTGTGTGTTTGAGAACGAGTGTGTGTTTGAGAACCAGTGAGTGTTTGAGAACGAGTTTGCGTTTGAGAACAAGTGTGTGTGTGTGTTTGAGAACGAGTGTGTGTTTGAGAACGAGTGTGTGTTTGAGAACCAGTGTGTGTTTGAGAACGAGTGTGTGTTTGAGAACGAGTGTGTGTTTGAGAACCAGTGTGTGTTTGAGAACCAGTGTGTGTTTGAGAACGAGTTTGTGTTTGAGAACAAGTGTGAGTTTGAGAACCAGTGTGTATTTAAGAACCAGTGTGTGTTTGAGAACAAGTGTGTGTTTGAGAACGAGTGTTTTTTTGAGAACCAATGTGTGTTTGAGAACGAGTGTGTGTTTGAGAACCAGTGTGTGTTTCAGAACCAGTGTGTGTGTTTGAGAACCAGTGTGTGTTTGAGAACGAGTGTGTGTTTGAGAACGAGTGTGTGTTTGAGAACGAGTGTGTGTTTGAGAACGAGTGTGTGTTTGAGAACCAGTGTGTGTTTGAGAACGAGTGTGTGTTTGAGAACGAGTGTGTGTGTGTGTTTGAGAACGAGTTTGCGTTTGAGAACAAGTGTGTGTGTGTGTTTGAGAACGAGTGTGTGTTTGAGAACGAGTGTGTGTTTGAGAACGAGTGTGTGTTTGAGAACCAGTGTGTGTTTGAGAACGAGTGTGTGTTTGAGAACGAGTGTGTGTTTGAGAACCAGTGTGTGTTTGAGAACGAGTTTGTGTTTGAGAACAAGTGTGAGTTTGAGAACCAGTGTGTATTTAAGAACCAGTGTGTGTTTGAGAACCAGTGTGTGTTTGAGAACGATTGTGTGTTTGAGAACGAGTGTTTTTTTGAGAACCAATGTGTGTTTGAGAACGAGTGTGTGTTTGAGAACCAGTGTGTGTTTCAGAACCAGTGTGTGTGTGTTTGAGAACCAGTGTGTGTTTCAGAACGAGTGTGTGTTTGAGAACGAGTGTGTGCTTGAGAACCAGTGTGTGTTTGAGAACGAGTGTGTGTTTGAGAACGAGTGTGTGCTTGAGAACCAGTGTGTGTTTGAGAACGAGTGTGTGTTTGAGAACCAGTGTGTGTTTGAGAACCAGTGTGTTTGAGAACGAGTGTGTGTGTGTTTGAGAATGAGTGTGTGTGTGTTTGAGAACCAGTGTGTGTTTGAGAACTAGTGTGTGTTTGAGAATCAGTGTGTGTTTGAGAACGAGTGTGTGTTTGAGAACGAGTGTGTTTGAGAACGACTGTGTGTTTGAGAACGACTGTGTGTTTGAGAACCAGTGTGTTTGAGAACCAGTGTGTGTGTGTTTGAGAACCAGTGTGTTTGAGAACGAGTGTGTGTTTGAGAACAAGTGTGTGTGTGTGTTTGAGAACGAGTGTGTGTTTGAGAACGAGTGTGTGTTTGAGAACGAGTGTGTGTTTGAGAACCAGTGTGTGTTTGAGAACGAGTGTGTGTTTGAGAACGAGTGTGTGTGTGTGTTTGAGAACGAGTTTGCGTTTGAGAACAAGTGTGTGTGTGTGTTTGAGAACGAGTGTGTGTTTGAGAACGAGTGTGTGTTTGAGAACGAGTGTGTGTTTGAGAACCAGTGTGTGTTTGAGAACGAGTGTGTGTTTGAGAACGAGTGTGTGTTTGAGAACCAGTGTGTGTTTGAGAACGAGTTTGTGTTGA
>JARQWZ010003781.1:0-140747 GCA_033150135.1 Gobio occitaniae
AACTAGGTGATTACAGCACATTGAAAATATACATAACCAGAAGATTTGCACCCCCGGTAACCAATTCCACTGTGATAAAGGCGTATTTGTTGGAACTTTGATTAACCATTTTTTATGTGGCTCAATACTGAGCCAAGAATTTGCACTTCACTGGCACTGGGGAAGTGGCCTAATGGTTCAAGAGTCAGACTTGTAACCCAAAGGTTGTGCAGTTATATTATCGTCTTTCCGCCGTTGAAACACTGATTGAGCGATTACACCACATATACTGTAGTGTATACGTGACAGTAAGTTGTAATTTATCCTCAGCATACCTTCAGATGGTCCTTCATGTTTATTCTTCAGTAAGAGATGATCACAGATGATCGCGTTCACGCGCGTCGCGCAGCCGTTTGAACTGTGATCAGTCATGCCACATAGAGCGTCAAAACGGCATTTATCGTTTGAATTTCGTGATAAAATGGACTTAATACTTAATATGTTCGTGTGGGAACTCGGATTGAAGTGTGTTCCGCGCTTAAAACAAGGCGACTGTGAACTGTTAAAGATTGCATTCGGAAACCGTTCGGTAACGTTACACGCGTGCAATCACCACACCTTAAAAAAATAGGAGCACCTTTGGGATGTGGTGGAATGGGAGATTTGTATCATGGATGTGCAGCCAACAAATCTGCAGCAATTGCATGATGCCATCATATCAAAATGGACCAAAATCTCTGAAATGTGTTCAGCACCTTGTTGAATCTATTCCACAAAGAATTAAGGCCATTTTGAAAAGGGAGTCCAACCCGGTACTAGCAAGGTGTACCTGATAAAGTGGCCGGTGCGGTGAGTAGAAGCTACTTTAAACAAGAGGAGAGAATTTGGTTCTCCTCTATTATCTAAAAGAGAGGTATAAGATGGATAGAATAACCGATTGTGCCGGGAGGGGCGTGGTTTAGCGAGGTCTGTGACGGGAGAGAGAGTCAGCAGACGAGTGTGCCGTAAGTGGGTCAAGTGCAAATAACAAACACCTGTGCCTTGTTAGAGTAATGGCCGTGGAGAGTCGGATATAAGCCTCCAGGAAGAGTGCTTCGGGGAGAGAGACCAGCAGGAGACTCTGGGACACACGCATGGACAAAGAGAGCTCTGGAGAGCCACTGGACGATACTGGAGAAAGTTTTGAGTTATTTGTGAAACGCCTGTGAGCACGTGTAGGTTAAGAGAGTGTGAACTGTGAGAAAATAAAAGTCTTCCGAGTCTCCGCTAAGCCGACCCTGCCTTCTTCCTTTCTCATTCATATCAAAATTTGTTACACCGATGATTAATGGATAATTGATGTCATTTTCTTGCTCTCATTTCATTAATTTGGAATGTGCACTTTGTGTGCTACTATGCTGAAAGTTAATTGTCATGGACGTGAAATGCCCATTTGTCTCTTTCTTCAATGAGCGTTCCATAGCAAAATCATCCTGCCAGCCAACTGGCTACTTAAATCATTAAAGTTTAAATGTTTTATTCATATACATTTTATTTGTTGGCCTCTTCTCAACATTTAGAACGTTAAATCTCTGTCACTGCTATTAACATGATGAATACATTAGTGACATGAAGAAAACCATGAACATTACCTCTCTCTCACCAAAGATGACAGTTACATCCTCCTTCTTGGCATTTTTTACCATGATGGTCACTGCAACATGAGACTCTGTCTGGTACCAGTCATATCTGAAGTGGAGTAGGTACGTATCAAATGTGACATGATTTTTGTATATCTTATTGTATTGGATCATAATTTGTGTAACAAATAAAAGATGAAAAGGTCATCACCACACTTACTTGAGAGAAAGGGTTGTAGTTTGCTGCTGTTTAAACACAGTCAATTGTTTGTGCATTCCAGTGGAAACCAAGGAGAAAAATCATTGTTCATCAAAAACAATTTATGAAATACAACAAACAACATAAATACAAGATGATGAAAATCAAGCAAGAAAAAGGCAGTTCTAGCTAATTATTCTTTAATGATATCTTACTTAAATAAATGAAAGTTAACAAACATGCTTACCAAATCTGAAGTATTGTTTGGAATGTGTGCTGAAAATTCAGAGAACAAGAGGGTATTATTTCAAGCAATAAACTCAAAAGATACGCTTCATATTGACTATTCTATATTAGTCAATATGAAGCGTATCTTTTGAGTTTATTGCTAGTCTAATGCATGTGACACATGAGTGGAAAGGCCTGGTGAAGTTATACATACTCGCCATTTTGTTCTCACAGTGCTGGATCCATGTTTGAAATCCTTCAATAGAGCCTTTGTAAGACAAAAACATCTCAAAATGCAGTATTTAACACGCAGAATTAATGAAGATCACTCTGTGAAATGGCCGATCTTTCAACTACAATTCAACAATATCTTATTAAAAGGACTCAAACTTTAATTCTCTGTCAAGGAGTCTATAAACGGACACCGCAATCTTACATCTCACATTTACAGCACTTTTTTAGATATTCCAAGAGATGACAGGAAATTAACATGTTCAGTATAAGAACATTTTAAGTAAAGATAGATTGACTTCCCATGGCACTTTGTAAACAACTGATTGTTAACTACAGGCTACTTTAACTATAGGCTAACCCTCTTTTGGATTTACTAAAGACACGCAGTGAGAAATTAGTGTTGATGAAAAGGCATGGACAGTTGTTTTTGTGGCAGATCATATTGCATATGCACGCGTTAGAGAGAGCTCAACAGCGCTACTAGAAAAATACTATCCACCCATTATGTAATAAAATCAGAATCACTCATGTTTCAATGCTTCACTGGTTTCACTATTTTTTGTCATTGAAGTTAAGTAAAATTCGCTTTCATTTGCCCCTTCAAAAAAAAAAAAAAAAAAACACTTTTACCAGATGAGTATGAACTCTTTTAACCCAATCACTGCGCTGTATTACGCACGAGATGGCATTACAGCAGAGAATTCAAACTATGGCTGCGTCCTAAAACTGGAAAATGCTGCCTTCAGAGGACACATTTCAAGGTAGGAAGGCATCAAGGCACATCCAAATCCAATGTTAGCTTCACTTCCTGCCTCCTGAGAGACCTTCATCTGATCGATTTTTCAAGGCAGCATAGATGTATCCTTCGCTGCCTTTGATATCCCACAATTCTATACATTCCATTCGGTGACAGTTGAGCTAGAAAAAGAAAGATGGAGTCTGAAAGTTGGGGCTGCTGGTCAGTTTGTGTTTAAAAGTATGTTTTTTTTAACAGCTTTTTCCACTTCTGATGTCATTTCTAGCGAGAAATTACTACTGTAGTAATTCATTATTTGCTTAGTTACCACCAAAGCTTGTGCTATTTTGCTGTAGATCATTAAACTGTTACACTGCCTCAGAAGTCTGTCCGAAATCGGTTTCGTGAGGTGCCTTCATGCGCAAACGCTGCCTTACAAATCATTGCCTGATAAGGCAGCAAGGCAACAAGTCAGCTGCCTACGTTTTCGGATGCAGCCAACATGCGGAGCGCCCATGAGAGCGGTTTCTGTCCGGAACGCCGTGATGAGTTTAACATTCACCACGTGGATCATATAGATCAGACCGGAGCGACACATTTCATATACTCGAGTGCTCTAAACATGGACAAGCACCATGTATGCGCACATTTAAATCACATCGTCTTCAAATGAAATATATGTGCAAATAAGGACAATGATACAGCCGTATGTCTGATCATGAACGCGATGACACAATGGATTATTTTGACACACAGAAGACAATATATGCAGAAAAGAAATTCTAAGAAGAATGGGCAAAAAAGTAATTATGCCTTCTTTCTGTGTTAAACTGACACGTGTCGTTTGTTTAGAGACTGACTGTAGTGCTCTTAAATGTACAGAAAATATTATTAGACCTTTTAAATGTTCTACCGTGTTTTGGCAGTTTGTTGTCATATAGGATTTTATTTTTAAAATGCATCAAGGTGCCCTCAACTGTTTTTTCTCTCTATGGTAATATTTTAATATTCATGTCTTTATAATGAGTGTGTTGCAGGTCTGTTTTATTGGTTGTTGTCTCCCCTCTTCCCCATCTACTCTCCCATTTTCCACAGCTTAAAGGGTTAGTTCACCCAAATATGAAAATTCTGTCATTAATTTCTTACCCTCATGTCGTTCGACACCCGTAAGACCTCCGTTCATCTTCAGAACACAAATGAAGATATTTTTGTTGAAATCTGATTGCTCTGAAAGGCCTCCATTGGCACAATGCACGGTAAACTCTCAAGACCCTTATAAGGTACTAAAGACGTCGTTACAAAGTCCATCTCACTACAGTGGTTCTACAATAACTTTATGGAGTGACGAGAATAGTTTTTGTGTGCAAAAAAACCCTAAATAACAACTTATATAGTGATGACGATTTCAAAACACGGCATCATGAAGCTTCGAAGCGTTATGAATCAGTTTTTTCGTGCACAAAAACTATTCTCGTCACTCCATAAAGTTATTGTAGAACCACTGTAGTGAGATGGACTTTGTAACGACATCTTTAGTACCTTTTAAGGGTCTTGAGAGTGTACCGTGCATTGTGCCAATGGAGACCTTTCAGAGCCATCAGATTTCAACTAAAATATCTTCATTTGTGTTCTGAAGGTGAACGGAGGTCTTACGGGTGTCGAACGACATGAGGGTAAGTAATTAATGACAGAATTTTAATTTTTGGGTGAACTAACCGTTTAACACGCCCATTTCTAGACTTTTTGCAACTCTGAGGTGTGAACGACCAGGCTAAAACAGGGGGGGTTTCATGACACTAAGATATGTCAGTGCAAGTTGCTTTCAGTTAAAACAGCTCAAACATGCATTTTAGTCTGGGACTAGCTTAAGCATTGTCTGTGAAAATGGGGATTATTTTGTGTTTGACTGTTAAAAATAAAATGTGTTTATTTGCCTTAATAAATTGGGTAAATTAAAAAGGTAAAAAAAATAAATAATAATCAATACCGAATAATACCGATTTAGCTGTAACACCCAGCCCTAGCGCACAGCACATTTACATAATACATAATATTATCATATTTAACACAACATGTTTGATTTCTATCTAAATATCACCCAGTCATACCACCCAGAGTTGCCAATTACCACAAAAGAGTAATTATGAATCATATAATGCTATGACACCATTAAACTGTATACTTTTAAACCCAGACAAGACACTCACAATCAAGGTCTTTTCCAGCTGTGAAGGTCTGAAGAGCAGTAATGAAGTTATGTAGATGATACTCTGCAATTCTTCAAAAAGAATAACACATTAGGCATTAAACACATTAGGCCTGTTATTTATAGTTATTTTATGGAATGGCATGCAGTAAATGTCCTGACAGAATATCACTGAATTATCACACCTCTCTATGTGGCAGCTAAAACAAAAATGTGACCGCTGTGATCAGATTGTGTAAATCTCCTATGTAAATATTCTCTTTGACATTAAAGGAACAGTATGTACGTTTTGCTGCTAGAGGTCGCTTTTTCAAAACAATAACAAAGGAGCAACTAGATGACGCCATGAATGAGTGTGGAATCATGGGAGTTATCTTCATCTTCACAGCCAATGGAAAACAATCAGACAGGACTCATGTTCATCAGTGAGCTAATGCATTAAAGTTTTAATAACTTTACTGTGGTATGAAGCAGTCAATTAAAATTTGTTAACATCCGCCTCCTCCGTCCCTGAACTTTAACTTTTTTACAGCCGCAAATGCTGAATTACTACTCATAAAAGGTCACTTTATCTGACAAATTAAAATTGTGGCAATTGCAGCGCTGTTTTACTTGGTCAAAACAATCATACTAAAACATATTTGTGTGCAGGGGTGGACTGGCCATCTGGAGCACTGGGAGTTTTCCCGTTGGGCCGCTGTACAATGTGGGCCGGCCCATTGCTACAAAATTATATATAAAGAATTAATTATAGGAAATTTACGTAGCCTATCCTTCCGTCAGCCCAGACAAATGGCCCGTGACCCACTGAAATCAAACATCATTTAAGTGTTCTCAGACTAGTTAAAAGCGCTCGTCAATGTCACAATGTATGAGATAACGGTAACACTTTAAAATAAGGTTCATTAGTTAACATTAGTTAACTACATTAGTTAACACAAACTAATAATGAACTGCACTTATAAACCATTTATTTATCTTTGTTAATGTTAATTTCAACATTTACTAATGCATTATTAAAATCTTGCTAACATTAGTTAATGCTCTGTGGACTAACATGAACAGCTGGATTTTTATGAACTAACGTTAACAAAGATGACTAATGCTGAATAGGTGTTGTTCATGGTTAGTTCATGTTAACTAATGCATTAACTAATGTTAACTAAATACAACTTTATTGTAAAGTGTTACCGAGATAACCAATCAAATTGAAGGCGGCGGCGTTAACTATTCACACAAGCAGAATAGCGCGGCGCTTTTTAATGCTTCAAGAGTGCGAGGTAAGATGTAAGCAACTGTACATAAGGCAAAACAGCAATATTTGCAAACTGTTTACGATTTTAAAAAAAGTTAAACGCCCAACATATATTTCCAGGGATGCAATCTACTACTGACCTTTTTGAATTTCTCGGATTTTAATGCCATTTATGTTATTCATTACCCAATGCACAAATAAACATTAACGTAGCAGTTTTCCGTATATCAGACAGAAGATAAGAGGGAATGTTTGTATATCTGTTTCCATGCTTTCTTCAGAAATTTAACTTATCAAAGAATATTTGAAGAGTATTTCAGTATTTCAGAATCACTAGAATACATAGTATTTCAATGATTTATTAAAGGTCCCATGACATGGATTTTTTATTTTATTTTATAATGTATTCTGAGGTGTACTTATATTGTTAGCATGATTTTTACATATGTCATAATTTAGAAATAAAAGGCATTTTTTCTATACTGATGTTTGCCCTCTGGCTGAATGCCCTGTTTCAAGGGGCGTGTCTGCTGTGAGACTTCAGTAAAAACGCCCACTGTTGTGATTGGCTGACATCTTTGCATTTGAAATGAGTATCAGATCTTGTAGCGGAGGGGGCGTGGTTTAACGAGGTCTACGAGGTAAGAGCATAGGGCACGAGACTACCAGAGAGACGGATGGACCTGAGTTCACTTCTCATCAGTTCTCTCAGCACGTCTCAGTTCAGTGAACTGTTGTAGTTACTAGCATATACTTCAGGTTATTCGTTTATTTCTAGTCGGAGGGACTGTCACTCATGTCAGAAAGTTAGTAAATTTAGTAAATTATGGATCAGCGCTGACTCAAGACGCGAACCGTTTAGAACAATTCAGTCCGATTTAGTGAACTGGTTCGACCGGTTCACTAAAAAGAACCGGTTCAAAAGACGATTCGTTCGCAAACCCGACATCACGGACCAGAGACGGAGCGATTGCAAAGTTATATAGTAACTACTGAGTTGTGAGCGCTGTCAGCACGAGTTTATTGTGTTTGTATCTGAGAGTTCTGAATAAACACGAGTCTCAGTCAAGCCGAGTCAGTCTTCATCATTATTCTACAACTTTGTAACACACCATTACAGCTGTCAAGATGAACAAGTTACGAGTAAGTGTTGATTAAAGCATTATTTTTTAGATATTTTCCTATCATATGAAAAGCGTCAGTGACGCGCGTCCATTGAGTACACAGCGCAAACAAAGACACAGCGCAGTAATCAAATCTAATCCAGTTTATTGTGGGGATAGCTGGCTAGCCTAGCCCGGATACGCTCACGCTTACCCCCCTTCTGCTATGGGCGAGATACAGTAGTGGGGGTCGGTGATGTTGAAGGGCGACCGGTCAGTGCAGCCCGAGCTTCGGCGTGCGTGAGGTTCATCTCTAAAGATGTGGCTCTTCCGATGTTGAGCAGAAACTCACGACTGTATGCACATTTTAGAACAGATAGACGCGACGAGGACGTACAAAAACACTGACTCACAAGATAGAAAACACTGTTCTGTCGGGAGAGGGAGAAGCCGCAGTGTGTGCACGAATAATAAAGTTCTGTGTGAACTTGAATAATTAGCTACACATCAGAAATCACTGATCACAGATCAGAAGGAACTGAAAAAAGACTTGTGTTTTCATTTGTACATCCAAACACTGAGAAACTGCCAGCATTCACTCGTTCACAAGCCATGACCTCTCGAGGACAAACAAATATGGCGCTTGCATGGGCGTGCCAAATTCTCTGGGCGGAGGAAAGGGAGGTAATCGTTCCTGTTATGACGTCATAACAGGAAAATTCAAGATCAGCTCGTCTGAGCTGTCATTTTCTCAAAGGAAGAGAAAGAAAGCCAGAACTCGGTTAACACCGATCAAAATAGCCACTTGGGGACAATATTCAGGCTAGGTGAAATCATATTAAATGCTCATAAAATGAAGATGTCATGCCATGGGACCTTTAATGATGCAGGGATATACAAATACACAGGTTTGTGTTTTATGTGAGAAAACTATATTGTGAACATACCCTGTTCTTAAGAAGGCAAGTGCAAGACCTGGCTGAAGCTGCTGGGCTTTCTTGGCATCATCAATTGCTTCTAAAAAGACAAAAAAGAGATGTATATCTAATGCACTATATACATAAGTTATATACAGCACACTATCCCATGATGAAAACAACAACAACAACAAAAAAACAGCAATAAAACAGTTTAGAAATGCATTTGCGCTTGTAAATGCGCTGTGTAAAACACGTGTCAGAGGCATTAAACAGCATGTGCATTTGTCAAAGAACAACAGGTTAAGATTACGGTAAACAACAATGCTTTAGTTTGAAGCGCTTATAAATATAAAGCACTCATGTTTTGGACAACTTGGATCGTGTACCTTTCCCATAGCAGCTCACTCTGTGTCCTCTGCTATTTTCCATATGCGTTTTCTCCATAAAAATGGGTTATTCGCTACTGTAAGCGACATGACTGGCTTTTAGTTTCTGCAGCCCTACACATTTGACAGTAACTTAAGTTGAGTCACAGTAGCAGTAGTTCGAGTTGGGATGCGGATGTAAATGTATTTTCATTAACAAAAACAGTAACATCTGTAAAAATTCTAACGCCCTCATTTTTATAGGGTAAAATTTGGTCTTCTATAGTATTTAGATCTAGCCTGACAAGCCAGGCCCACATCAAGATGTTGGGTCTGGGAACTCACCATTGACAGGGCTCAATCCGAGGGGCAGGACAAACGGTTGTCTTTCCCTCTGCATACAACCAACCAGAGAGGAACATGAAGTGGAGCTAGTTGATGGATTAAACTTTCGAGGTATCCGTGTCGGCAAAACTCCGAACACATCTTCCTTTCTTAAGAATGACTTCAGTGCCGTTCTTTGTTCTTTTCTCAGAAAGAAAAGCTTAACTCAAAGTCTTCCAGAGTCGCGGACAAAGCCGATTCGAAAGACCGGCGTTCGCCAGCTTCTTTGTTTACGAGTAGCACGCGGTAGAACGCGGAACAGTCGCAACTCTGCCGTGACATGCCGTCATTATGTTAAGCCCGCCCACCGACTCTATACACGATGTGATTGGCCTGACCAGAGTTTGGTTTTTCCAGCTCGCAGGTCTACCGAGAGTTGCTAGACTACACTCGCAGCAAATTAGATTTGCTGCTGCTAGGGTGCGTCTAGATTTCTAGGCTAATTTACATCAAGTTAACCAAACAAAAATCCACGCACTACGTCTCACTACCTTGGTAAATAGTAACGTCTCAGGTTACTTGCTTCCCTGAGAGGAGGGAACAAGACACAGCTCTCGCTTTGGGGAAAACTCCTTTTCTCCAAAATCCTGAAGCCTGATTAAATTACGTAGTAGGCTGTCTCAACCACTATATAAGCAGCTTCTAGCACCATCATATCTCAAGAATCTTTCAACTAAATGAAGGGTCAACAGACTCTGCTTTTACATGGCAATCTACGCAGTCTCTTGTTCCCTCCTCTCAGGGAACCATGGTTACGTCAAGTAACTCGAGAAGTTCCCTTTAGAGTCTGTCTCTCGACACTCTGTGATAGATAGCTCACCCTTTGGGCAACATATAACATTTATTTTCTCTCTCTCTCTCGCTCTCTTCAGTAGACACAGTGAAAACTACAAAAAATAAAAACACACAATATTCAAAATATGCATTTCTCAGCCCAATGTCTTCTGATATGCACGTGAACATCACAAGAGAAATACGACAAATCCAATTAACATCATTAATAACACATCACATGGTGCACATAAAGTGATATAAAGTGACATTTACAGACATTATGAAATATTTATAAAAGGTAAATTACTGTGTTTGCCACTCAGGCCATGCAGATAAAGTAATTATTTTCAGGCTATATGCCGTTTCTCTGTATGTTCATGTTCGATTTTACCCAAAACGACGCAGACCCGCTCCAAACTCATCCGGGTCATGTGACATTACTTTTCCTACGTAAATCTTACTTAAAGAACCTCTAAATTTAAACCTTTCAAAGGGCATACATTATAAATATCAACTCATGAACTGAATTTGTTTTTAAA
The DNA here is from genome assembly GCA_033150135.1 of Gobio occitaniae. NCBI lineage: Eukaryota > Metazoa > Chordata > Actinopteri > Cypriniformes > Gobionidae > Gobio > Gobio occitaniae. Next base: position 10,542 of record JARQWZ010003781.1, read on the forward strand.
TTGAATGAACTCAAATTGACATGAATTTATAACAAAAACATAAATACACATCTCAACAAAAACATGTCCTTTGGCAGTTACACTCCCACCAAATTACCATAATTTCTGATGAACTTGCGCAAAAGTTTGAATAAATTTAGTCAATTTCACAAACCAAATTTCAGAACCAAATAGGCTGTTCTCTGACTCTTGGAATCAAGTCCAATATTTTAACTCTTAATACTTCATACTCTCAACTCATGTAGGAGTAAAGAGATTAGTTCCATTGCATCAGATTAAATTGTTTTCTACAAGTACCACTTAATTTGTGAATAGGACGTTCAAGGATGGATGGATTAGGGAGTCGCTGACCCTCTTTCCCTAACTTTCTATTTCCTATTTGTATTGTGGCATTTTGCACCAGTCCATTTTCATCTTTACAAACGGCAAGCACTCTTCCAAGTCTCCATTCATTGCGGGGAATCCCTTCTTCCTTGACAACGACGATATATCCAATCTTCACATTTCGTCTTGGAGAGTGCCACCGTTTGTCTGCTATCCGCGTGTATGTCTACGCCGTGTGATTCCGTGTGTATGTGTACGCCGAAACGAACCATCATCTCCGCGTGTATGTCTACGCCGTGTGATTCCGTGATTTCATGGGGAGTAAATAGTTTGGGCTAAGTGGGGATCATTGATGGTATATGTGGTGAGAGGGCGGCTATTTATGATGGAAATGACTTCATAGAAGAAAGTTATCAAGGAAGCATCCAATCTTCCGGAGCTCGGAGCGCTGTGTCACCCAGCTGAAAACGCTCCTAAATGTTCTGATCTGGCTTTCCCAAACCCCTCCCATGTGACTGGCATCAGGTACATTCATATTTAAGTCACATTGTTTCTGGGATAGGTAAGCAGTCAATATGTCCTTGTCCAATTCGCTCTCATTTTTCACCCCAGCAAAATTTGTCCCTTGATCCGATCTGATCTCTCTTACAGCTCCACGGATAGCTATAAAACACCACCGTATATGTCTGTATATGATAGACAGACGAAGACGATACCATGTGACATTCCAGGAAGTGTCTGGTATAAACAAAGCTTCCTGAGATAACATGCAGATAGACACAGTTTGAAGACAATAAACACATAATCGCGACAATGTATGGTTTATCTGTGTTTTTAATACCTTGTTGGGTGTATTCATAATAGATTCTATTTATAATGAAATGCTATTCGACATAGCTTTTATCATTATGCAGAATATTGTAAAATTATACATTTTCTGTCTAATTTTTGATCCGAAGCCAAATGAGATCACAGAAGGTTATTTAAAACATTTGACTTGATATAAAGTAAGTTTGGAGTAAAAGACATGGTTTTAATATCATAAATTGTTGTGTGCTAAGCTAATATGCTAGCTAGCCAATGCACCTGCCACCTGGGCAAATTCGTTATTTTTATTAATAATTTTGAATAGACTGAAATGAAAAACTCACTGAAATGTTTATATTTTCTACAAGGGCATTTGAGGCAGTTTAGAAGGTGAAGTGAGAAGTTTGCTCAAAGAAATTTAGTTTGAATAGAACAGTTTGAATAGAGATTTGTCAGTGATTACAATGAAGACAAAAGAATAAGATAATTAGAGCCATAACCAGGCCAGAGAGGTGTGTAAGTGTGCTGGGGAGACTGAAACTGAATGGGCAGTTTGCACCTCAAAACAATAGAGACAATAAACTGAATGGAAGCTCAGAAGATGGCAATAAACATCAGTTAACTTTTTAGAGAAATCACATGACATGATCTTGAAAAACATTTCATAAAATTCAGAGTTTTAGACTTATCATCTTCAGATTTGAAATATAACATGGTCAGACATGTGGCTTTAGCTGTAGTGCATTTCTAGATTGCTACAATGCCAAATTCAATTTTATTTTCATAAAGATATTTCATACAAATACATTTCTAATAACTTTACAAAAATTTGAAGATTATTATAGATATTTTTGATTATGAAAATAATTATAATTTTGAATTTACAGTAAACTGCCCAGTGCCTGCTTTCAAATGAGATCATACTTATGCTTTTAGTGCAAAGGATTCATGTATCGGTTTTAGTCTGAGTATGCCATTTTAGGATTTTTTCAAAAGCGGGGGTGCAGGCTAACAGGTTAACAAGCATGATACTGGCCTCTCTCAAGTCGTCAACATTTATGGGTTTAACAGTTTTGTCTCTTGCTAATTGCTGGATATGAGTGACAACTTTCAATGCTGTGTGCTATTTTGAAAATCGCTTAAACCTCTCCAAAAAATTATCATCTTGTACTACCTTTGTTTGTAGTACTGGTGTCGTTCTGATTTCAGCATCATCAACAAGCAGTTCTGGAGTGGTCTTTGGTGTGATTATATCCATTTCCCCTAGAAACTTGGGTCCCATTAGCCAATTTGAACGAATCAGCACTGAAACCTTGAGGCCCCTGGAGGCATGATCCGCTGGATTTTGATCTGAATCTATATAATGCCAATGTGCATGGGTCAGTTGTTTCTCTGATTCTTTGGACTCGATTCGCCACAAAGACGTGAAACCTACAGGCTTCGTTATTAATGTAGCCCAAAACCACCTGAGAATCTGTCCAGAAATATTCTTGGTCAATTTTGAGCTCTAGCTCCTCCTTTAACATGCTACTGACCACTGCTGAAATCACTGCAGCCGTTAACTCAAGCCTGGGTATGGTCACAACATTTGTGGGGACAACCCTTGTTTTGCCAATGACAAAGGAGCAGTGCACTTTGTCTTCACTAAATATACGGATATATGAGCACTGACCATAGCTACTTGTATCTTAAAAGTGATGGAGTTCAATCCTCTGAACCTTGCCTAGGTTTTCAGGAGAAAAACATCTCGGAATCTGGAGATTTTGCAAATTCTTTAAATCATTCAGCCAGCTTTTCCACTGTGGCAATAACTCTTCGGGCAGTGGTTCATCCCATTCTATGCCCCTTTGGCACTTTTCCTTTAGTACTTTCTTTCTTAATAGGAGCAAAGAAGCCAGGAAGCATAGAGGATCAAACACAGAAACCACAGTAGAGAGGATTCCTCGTTGTATTGCTGGTTTCTCATCCAGGGCAACATTAAAGGAAAAGGTACAACTATTTACACTCCACTTTACTCCCAGCACGGTCTGAACAGAGTTAATCAGAACCACGGCCCACATCCTGAACTCCACTGGCTCTTTTGCTGACAAGCATTGACTCCAAAACCTTTCTGTTGTTGGACATGAACTTGTGTAAATGCTATTTCCCTTTTTCACACACATGATAGAACGGAGTCCACATTTTCTACACTAATAGAAATTATTTTTGATTAAGCTGGCTGTTGCAGGATACCCTTTCATTTTGACATGAAAGGTACCAAAGCTGAACCAAAGCTGCAGTGGCCTCATATGCAGCAGACCCAGGTGGCTAGCAGAGGCTGCCATCAGCAAAGCGCTGCATTCATGCATTTTGTGAACGTGTGGGGTGTTAACACGGGCGTTGAGCTAGCGTTAACTCATCAGTGGAGTCCTGGGGGAGGTATTTGCCAGGGGTGGGAGGGAGAGGCAGGAAAGCTTGTGAGCTGCTGTTAGGGCTGGGCGATATGGCCAAAAAAATCTTATCTCTGTTTTTTGGTTGAATGGCAATACACTAGCCTGGATGCCAGCCGAATTTAGCCCCGCCCACAATTTTTTTTGCTCAGGCAATTTGGTCTGGACTCGCTCCATAGAGGAGTAATTATGCCCGAACAGAAACGGTTCGGACCAATGAAATTGTCAGGGCGGGCTTTAGACGATGATGAATGATGGACAGATGATCAACAGTAACGTAATCATCCAAGTCATCGAAGGCTCTTGGGTTGAATTTGCTCTTATCCTAAACGGAAAACTTGTTCATATATGCATTCACCTTCACTATTTCTCTCAGAAACGATGATCGTGTTGGTAAGTACTCTGTGTATCCTTAAATTATTTTATTACTGGCAAAGATCGTTTACACTCATCTTTTTCTTGTAACGTTACTTAATCCAGCGTGCGTGCAGACAGGGTTTCCAAGTGTTTTTGCAATGTCGCGCACAATTGCTACTCAAAACTATAGCCCAAAACAATAACTTTCCGGGATGTTCTCCAGAAAAAAAAATGGCGTTTGGTTGGCAAAATATGTTATTTTGGCAAGGTTGCCTGCTAAAATTCGCATTCCTGGGTTTATATTATCACATAATTGGGGTCGCTTTAACCCGCGGACATGGAGAAAAACAAGGACTTGGCAACACAGTGCAGTTGAGTTCTGTTGACATTTGACAACTAACGTTACGCGTCGCTCCGTTGCTCTGATTGGTTGTGGGTCTATCCAATTGAGGTCTTTCCTGGCTCGGTTGAAACACGCCCCATAATCAAAGCGCAATGGAGCGGTACCAGACTCATATTCTGACTAGAATTGAGTATGGCCACGCCAGGCTAGCAATACACAGTATATATCCTGGTATTATATCCTGGTGTGGGGGATGGATGGATGGATGGATGGATGGATGGATGGATGGATGGATGGATGGATGGATGGATGGATGGATGGATGGATGGATGGATGGATGGATGGATGGATGGATGGATGGATGGATGGATGGATGGATGGATGGATGGATGGATGGATGGATGGATGGATGGATGGATGGATGATGGATGGATGGATGGATGGATGGATGGATGGATGGATGGATGGATGGATGGATGGATGGATGGATGGATGGATGGATGGATGGATGGATGGATGGATGGATGGATGGATGGATGGATGGATGGATGGATGGATGGATGGATGGATGGATGGATGGATGGATGGATGGATGGATGGATGGATGGATGGATGGATGGATGGATGGATGGATGGATGGATGGATGGATGGATGGATGGATGGATGGATGGATGGATGGATGGATGGATGGATGGATGGATGGATGGATGGATGGATGGATGGATGGATGGATGGATGGATGGATGGATGGATGGATGGATGGATGGATGGATGGATGGATGGATGGATGGATGGATGGATGGATGGATGGATGGATGGATGGATGGATGGATGGATGGATGGATGGATGGATGGATGGATGGATGGATGGATGGATGGATGGATGGATGGATGGATGGATGGATGGATGGATGGATGGATGGATGGATGGATGGATGGATGGATATTTATTTTTTTATTTTTTTATTTCACATCCTGCCCGGTGATGTCCTAAAAATATTGTTAATTATTGAAGGCTATAAACAAATACAGTGAATGTAATGTGCGCTCATTCAAGGAAGCCTGAATTTTAGCGGAGATTTACTTGCAGAAGGCTCGTCCTCTCTGGACAGCAAAATGAACATATTTGCATGACTTTCTAACATTTACAGATGGAGAATATACCTGTGAAATGTAAGTATGCACTGAGGAAAGCACCACATTTCAAATGCATTAAACAGTGCAAGTATTTATCTGTCTGTCTGCACAAGTAGCCTCTCTCAGAGCGTCTGACAGGGCAAACTACTTTAAACTATACATGTTAATACTATTATTTATATTTTTATAACAGTTATTTTGAAGCCCTTAATATAAAGCATGTGTCATGTTTAGGACAAATTGTATCATGCACTTTCCCTGCATCAGCTCACTCTGCGTACTCCGCTATTTTTCAGATGCGCTCGTATCAATCTACTGTATATCGATATAAACATTATTGCCTCATACCATATCATTTCGAAAAAAAATGTATATCGATATATTGAACAAACTCGATATACCGCCCAGCCCTAGCTGCTGTTCAGTACTACAGCGAGCCTCACTTAGACGATCTTGAGCATGCAGCGGCTGTGTGAATCTGAGAACTCAATGGGTCCGGCGCACTTGAGGCATCCTCGAAGTGACATCCTTGCCGGGTTGCAGGAGGGGAACACTTCTCGCGGCTTCCGGTCTTCTTGCAGGTCTACAGCGAAGTAGGCTTCCAAGTAAAGTGTAGTGAAGGAGAAAGATTCTGAAAATATGATGGAACTAGATGCTGCTAATATAGAGATTGAGCCCACAAAACGTGAGCGCTCAAGTGCCAATGGCTATTGCAGTGCAATGGGGAAATGGGGAAAAGGAGTTTTCCCCAAAGCGTGAGCTAATACACAGTGTTGAGAGACCGGCTCGAACGGGAATTATATTGTTTCTATGGAATTTGTTAGGAAAACCAGTATCCTAAAGACATTAGTATAATACAATTGCACAAAAACTGATATAGATTAACACAAATACTTGTATTCCATTACTCCTTTAATACATTTAATGATTACATTAATAATATAATAAAATTCAATGACTATCCCATATTTAGGCCAAAATTCCATGGTTTCAGTTAGTGTTACTACAGTAAATCATGGTAAATGTTGGCGACTTGTGAATTGAAAAGCCTTCTAACTATATCATTGTGGCTCAATGTTTCTCCTGTTTTCCACATCAGCGTTGTTGAGAATGTCAGTGCTGTTTAATTTGGCTTTAAACCAGTTTAATTCACAAGACTGAACTGTCTTATGAACTGTACCTTATATTAACAAATTAATCAATGTCGAAGTGAGATTGGAACTTAATTAAATCAAGAGCTTGAGAAACTGAATCAATCAATGAACCTGGGTCAATACCCAGCCCCAATCAGCAAGGCTATTTAAGCAAAGATTTTAGAAAGAATTCTACATTTCACATGACAATAGTAGGTAAATGACTGCCTAATTATCTAGTATTTCTGCTGCATGCAATAAAAAAAAAAAAGAACAATTAAAGGAGTGCTTACTAGTGTACTCTTCCAATAGTATATAGGCATAAGCACGCTGACAGAGCCATTCAGCATTATCAGCTTTCTCTCCCAATGCCTCATTTAGCTCCTATAAGACAAGACAGATATACATTATTATTAGAGAAATTATGTACACAAACACGTTGACCCACATTTTATTTTCTCTAATATTGTGACTGGTAGTATTTAATGATACATGTATGATGTGTTGAATGATGAACTATAGATATGCAAAGTATTAAGGGGATAAACTAATCTGTCACCCCAAAAACACACTTATAGTAACACCACACACTTCCAGTAAAAAGTTTGGACACACTTGGGGTTCAAGTACTTATTGAAGATTGTGCAATTGAAAACTGACTCTAGTGATGTCAAATGTACTTGAACACTGGTACCAAGGCGATACACAAAAACAACAACAACAAAAAAAACAAAGTATTCTATTAAGGACCTTTCACACTTTAAAGGGTTAGTTCACCCAAAAATGAAAATTCTGTCATTAATTACTCACCCTCATGTCGTTCGACACCCGTAAGACCTCCGTTCATATTCAGAACACAAATGAGGATATTTTTGTTGAAAGCTGATGGCTGAGAAAGGCTTCAGATAGGCCTCCATTGGCATGCAGTACATTTATACTCCCAAGACCCATAAAAGGCACTTAAAACGTCGTTACAAAGTCCATCTCACCACAGTGGCTCTACAATAATCTTACGATGCGACGATAATAGTTTTTGTAGCGCAAAAAAAAAATCTAAATAACACCTTTATCCAGCTTGTTCTTGTCTTCCGTATGTGCCTCCACGACGCATGCGCGAGAGTATGACGCAGATCCGGCGTTCGGACACATGACCCAGAAGCGATTTGTTTACAAGCAGAGGAAGACGCGCGTGTCTAAGCTGTTGGATTCTACATTGATCGTGCTTTAGGTCTCGCCGTAGTTCTCAAAATGGGGTTAAGTGTGCATTTCATGGATTCCCGAACGCTGGCGCTACGTCATATTCTCGCGCATGCGTCGTGGAGGCACACGGAAGACAAGAACAAGTTGGATAAAGGTGTTATTTAGATTTATTTTTGCGCACAAAAACTATTGTCGTCGCATCATAAAATTATTGTAGAGTCACTGTGGTGAGATGGACTTTGTAACGACGTTTTAAGTGCCTTTTATGGGTCTTGGGAGTATAAATGTACTGAATGCCAATGGAGGCCTATCTGAAGCCTTTCTCAGCCATCAGCTTTACACTAAAATATCTTCATTTGTGTTCCGAATAATTGTGTCGAACGACATGAGGGTAAGTAATTAATGACAGAATTTTCATTTTTGGGTGAACTAACCCTTTAAGCGAGGCATTTGTACATCGCAATGACACTGTTGACAATTATTAGATAAATCTTTATGTAATCTGGATTTAATTTGAATCCTTATTGGTATAACCCACCCAGAGCACAATATCACAATATTGGCACAAATATCGATTTCGATCTTGATTCAGTATCAATTCATATGTATATAGCCTACTGTACATATAAGGAAAAATAAGTTTGCCTTTTTAGCGCTATTTTAAACTTTTCTTGGGTTAAATTATATTTGCTTGCATTCATTAATATTCACTTGTGTGTGCTTGTATAAGTATCATTAAAAATATTAGGATGCAAGTTATTAACGTTTTAAAATTTCACATTTAAAGAAATCTAGTGTTTTATCATGTCTGTATTCAAATGCAAAACCTAAAAGATAAACAAGTAGTTTTTATCTGAAATACTTTGAGCAACTAGACTACATAGGCCTACATGTATATTTATTAAAGAGTTTATTAGTTTTCAAAACAAATGAAAAAAAATTTCCAGCCACAAAATGACTAATTTGCCTCTTTGCATTGGAATTTTCTATTTTAACCTTAAGTTCTACACTAATTGTAATATAAATAATAAAAATATTAGAAGAAATACATTTTAAGAGGTCATTAACCCCTAGGAGTCTGAGCTCTTTTGGGGTCCTTTAGAAGTTTTGACATGCTCTGACATTTGTGTTTTTTCAGTTGCTTATAAACACATTAAATGGCAAAAGTGTAATTACACTGTATTCAGTACAAACTGGGCTACCATAATATGTGAGCAAAATGTATGTACAGGCTTGTATTTCTGAGAGAAAAATGTTTATGCATGGTTTTTGAGAAAACAAAAAAATTGGTTTTAAAATGAAGGCCTCAAAACACACAATAGATTTGTGTCCACAAGACTTTTGACTAATGGGTCTATTTGCCTAGAGGTTTTGCTTTAAACTGATGTGAGAATCATTTTGAGCCTACTCATTCACATAAACCATACATTGATTTAACATTTGTAAGACAGTTTTTCTTCACAAAGACAGTATGCGAGGAGGCGTGAAAGCTAATGAATAATGCTGGAATCACACCTGCGAGGACAAAGAACATAGCCCACATAATGACCTGCATAATGAATGAGCTTCAGGTATGTGACAGAGCAACAGGACATATATTATATATTATATATATTATATATTGTACTTATCTAGTAAATCCATCTGTTTAAATATTTAGACTAGAAACAAGACAAAAATGACTAAGAAAATTTTTTCTATATTTTTTGACCTATTTTTGTTTTTTGAAAGTAATCTCATGCTAAAAAAAAATTTAAAAAATAATTAAAATTAAGATACAATTTATACAAAATGAAATTCACTGTAAAGAAAGCAATTCACTTTCTACAAAACAAAACTCCAGAATCATTTATTTGGAATGTAGTCAACAAAGGCCTTATTATATTTTAAGTGATCAAAAGATTTGACTACAATTAGGGATGAAACGGTATGGAAATTTAACATCACGATTATAGTGACCCAAATTATCACGGTTATCAATATTATCACGGTTTTGTTCAAACGAGATGAAAGTGTTCAAAAAGAACAGATGCACACACTTAAAACATTTCAACAAGTTTTATATTTGAAATTCAACAAACAACAAATAACTAAAGCAGCTCTATGCACTTTTTTAAGCTACATTCTGTGGGATTTCCTTCCTTAATGGCCATCGTCAATAGCAACGCATAACGCATAAATAATAATAATTTGTCGTAAATATAATCTCTAATATTATCTCTGTAAATATATTCTCAAGCAATATTCTCATCAGTGTTCAGCAATGATGCATTTAAATCTAGCATATTTTGTGTTAGAGCCCAAACAGTTTCCTAGTGAAATAATGCATATCCGTATGATTTGACAGTTTATTTTATTAAATATCAAAATGTGTGCATCATACCTGACACCTAGATGATCACTTTACAGTCAGTTTTATGACTGTGATTCTCTTCAAATGCTATTGAAGTTTGAAACGTGTATAACGTTACCAATGTTGTATGTAACTTTAGAGACGGTCCCTAAATTCGCCAGCGTTATGCCAGTCATATCAGATGCGCTGTGGTTCTGCTGTGTTTTTTTAAACCATTTTCGCTGCAGAAATAGAACAAAAAGAGTCATCCACTGTATGATGAATGAATCTCCTGCATACATCCCACTTTTATCTCTGCTTTGAGTGTAGATTTCAGCGAGAGTGGCGCGCGCTCTGAACGAAACTCTTGCTAATCTGAACGCCTCTGATTATGAGACATTGCATTCATAAACTCAATAGAAACACGTGTGAGTGGTTATAATGCGCAACGCGATTATAACAGATGGCTTTTGAGAAGACTATAATAAGTTCAACAGCCAAAGTGACTAGTGTGCAGCCGAAATAACCCGCAAATGGCGGTTGTTAATGTCAAGCCCTGATTATTATCCCTTAAACGTCACCCTAGTCTTGTCTGAATTTGTTCGTTCGCTTCACGTTATTATTTGCCAGACGTAGTTTTGGCATTGAGGTCAAAGTCCACTTGCCTTGTGTTCGTAGTTTTGAAGTGTTTCCCCTATTACAGCGACTTTCTTCAGGCATTTTCTGCAAACAGGGTGACCATCTGCGATTAAGTTTCCCTCAGGACTTTTGTAAAAGCCAAAATATGACAACGCCTCAGATTTGGTCCTTTTAGAAGTCTGAAAAATCCCCCGAGTGCTGTCACTGCCTTCTGCCATTTCTTCTCATTCATAAACAGTGGTGCGGTGCGCCAGACTGAACAAGATTTACCACGAGTTTTCACAATCGTGATAATCACACGCGGTTTTAATGATAATACAATTTTATACGATATTACTAACCGTCACTAAATTTTATCGTGGTTTATCGTGAAACCGGTAAACGTTTCATCCCTAACTACAATGAAAAAAAAAGATTTAAGAATGTTTAAATATTTAGACTAGAAACAAGACAAAAATGACTAAGAGGAGCATTTTTAAATAATAAATAATTAAAAATTAAGATACAATTTATACAAAACGAAATTCACTGTAAAGAAAGCAATTCACTTTCTAAAAAACAAAACTTGATATTAACTCGATAAAACAACCTTTGATATTAAATTTAAAAAATAACATTAGGCTATAATATTTAAACATCAATATGAAGAAAAATACATTTGACTGGTACAATGTAAACCCGAACAGTACTACTAACTTAAATGTGAGAACAATACAATGCTAGTTAAAACTATAAAAATTTCTGAACGAGCAGAGTAGTTGTATTTTTGTGTGGCTTATTATTTTTGAGTAAACTTCAGTAAAGTACTGAATATTTTAAGTATACTGATTGAGCAGCATCAATGACGTCATCTACATCACGTTGGGCGTTGCTCTGATCGATGTTAGAAGAATCAATTCAACATGGCGGACACTCGAAAGCAGCAGGAGTTAACGCATTGAACAACTTGTAAGTACAACAAAACTTGTGAAAGTTTTCTTGATTGCTTTTTAAATTTTTCATGAATATGTGATGAAGGAAATGTTGAATCGTTTGGGATGCGCTATTTTTATGAAGCGTCGTGAAGCGAGGCAGTCGCCTTGTGCTTTGCGCACTTTTTGAATGCCATTTTAGCATCACTGCTTAGTATTATGTTAACGTCAAGTAAGCAGGGTAATAATGTTAACGTTAGCTGGTTGCTCTTTTCAGTCAACGGCGGTTTTATGTTTTGAAAGTGTGTTGCTGTTTTGATAAGCGCCCTGATATGGTAAATTTGATTTTATTCCTAACGTTACATGCATGGGAATGAACTACGTTACCGGCTAGAAGTAATGTCCACAAAGGCAAATACACGGACATGAAGTTAACCACATATTGGATTATGTTAACTAATGCAATTTGACTGACTGGAAATACTTGTAGTAAACATTTTTCTAAACAAATTTTCTTCAGTTTGAACTGAATGCTTGCTAAATAGAGCCTCAATAATCAAGGTAACATTAACTTAAATGGAGTGGAAATGCAAGTTGTGAACTTATATAAAAATAATGTCTCTCATTTTCTCAAATTAACAATTTAAATAATCAAATATTCAGATTTTAATCAGACCAAATATTTAAATACAATATTTTGGGAAAATGTCCATCACTAATTATATACTTGATATGTAGATAAAGGGCTGTGGATTTGCATACAATGACTATCTTGCTGGAGTTTATTGCTGTTTCTGAACAATGTCGTACTCGCTACTGGGTGCCTGTTAGATCACACAACACAAGGACTATGAATTGGCATAACACGCACAATAACTGGAATTTAAAACTGTGATGGATCGATGCCCAATGATCACACCTCTTTTGGTCTGATTGGTTGAAGGACTATCCAATTGCGTACAGAGTCATTTTTGATCACGCCTCTTGTGCAGTAGAAAATACATAGCAGACTCCCCAGACCAGGGGTCGGCAACCCAAGTTCAACCTAAGAGCTCTTTCATCCCTGTGCAGCAGCTCCCCCTAGCTTTGAAAAATATATATGGGAATCAATAAATAAGCTATTTTATTTTTTTCAATGGTATACCTGCTGCATGTCATCGCGCGCCGCAATAATTGTGATTTTTCGATTCCCGGTAAGCTAACCATGGATAAATGTAAAAAAAGAAAAGTTTCTGAAGAAAATAGAACATTTAATGTTTCATGGACAGATTAATTTGCCTTCACTGCTGACGATGCTGGCTTACCCGTATGCTTGATATGTGGCGAGAAATTCGTAAACAACAAAAAATTATGTAGAAAGACATTTCCAGAACAAACACACAGCATTTGCAGAAAAGTACAAATATGGAGATGAACAAAAAAAGAGCAATATCGGAACTGCTGCGGAAAGCTGAGCAAAGCAAACATACTTTCAAGAAGTGTATCAAGTCTACAAACTCAACTACTGCTGCTAGTTTTGTGGCTGCTCAGGAGATAGTCAGGCGTGGAAAGCCATTTACAGACGGAGAATATTTCAAAAGAATCATTCATTAATAAGCGGTGTATAATAATGTGCATAAGCGGTTTGTGGCACTATGTTTTGAAGGGTTTCATATAGGGCTGTGAATCTTTGGGTAGGAAGCGAATCGAATCGATTCGATTCACTATTCATAGGTTTTCGATTCGATTCAAGAACGATTTTTGACAATTCAGAACGATTTGATTCGAGACTATTCACATTAAAATTCGATGCGATTCAATTAATTCGATATGATTATGCATTTTTTTTATATGCATTCATAGGATTATTAAAATGCTTCCCCTAAAGTGTCTTAGTCAGGGTGTGAATTACACAGCAGCCTTCAGAGTTCAGAGAGTGGGCAAAAAAAAACGGTAACACTTTACAATAAGGTTCATTAATTTAACATTAATTAACTACATTAGTTGACATGAACTAATAATGAACTGCACTTATAAAGCATTTATTTTACCTTTGTTAATGTTAATTTCAACATTTACTAATGCATTATTAAAATCTTGTTAACATTAGTTAATGCACTGTGAAGTAACATGAACAGCTGTATTTTTATTAACTAACATAAACAAATATAAACTAATGCTGAACAGTGTTGTTCATGGTTAGTTCATGTTAACTAATGCTGAACAGAGGTGTTGCAAAATAAAACATAATACCAGGTTAGTTGGTTAGATCATGTTAACTAATGCCTTAACTAATGTTATTGAATCGCTATTAAATCGCGATTCATTCGATTCTTAGCATTTTAAATCGATTATCGGCCGAAATAAACGATTCACGATTGAAAATGCACGTTTCAAGAACGATGCATATGCATCGTCAGGATTTGTAATCGATGCATCAAGAAAACGAGTGAATCGTTACACCCCTAGTTTCATATCATCATACTATTGTGCACTGAAAGATTATTAAAAGTTCTGTTATCTTGTTCTGTCATATCTATCATATCTTGTTGCCCTATTAAACAGCTGCACAATACACTTAAAAAAATATATTATTTAATTAACATATAAAAATTTGTACAAAATTGCTGTGCACTAGGGATGTAACGGTTCTCTGTAAAAAAAAAATTCTAACCGTACGATTCGATACGCACTAGAGTTGTTCTGATTCCGATACTGGTATCGGAAATATCACCGATACCACAACAAATTCTGGCATCGGTAAGTACCTGAACCCATGTACCGATGCAATACCATTTTCTTAAAAAAGACCTAGTCATTATGTAGTCCAGGCAAAGTAACTCATTTTGGAGCCAAAAATAGAACTAATTGTAAAATAATTTTTTCAGCTTAGATTATTTCTATGAGGTGTCCAGAACAACATACTAAAAGTCCTAAGAAATCCTAGTTGAGGAAATGTTAAATTCTCATCAATCCGAGATGTGTGCCAGTAAAGCCCCGGGTAAACTTCACTTACCACGCCCGGACGCGTCACGCGTGCAGCCCTGTCCGCGCGTAGACATGTGCCGGTAAACGGTAATATGATATACCGCAATAATGAACATGCACAATATTGTTATCGTGGGCACTTCAAAATACCGTGAATAATTATTTATTACGAATTATTCAGATTTTTAGAATGAATTTTAAGAATTCTTTACCCATCAACCGTTTAAAATGAAAAACACGTCAAAGAGGAATGCACACTGATGTAAATAGACCGTGCATGAGCCGAGCACATGGTGGAATGAGGAGACACGCTGAAGTGCACATTCATTCTTCGACAGCAGAGGGCGCTGACGGAACAGCAGAAATGCAGCCGTTTCCCCAGTAATCACATAACCTAATACATAATACTTAAAGACTTAAGGCTATTAATTTTCAAACTTGCATTTTATATTTTAATCTGGACTAAATTACATGCCCTAGATATTGTTTGAATATGTTCTGACTGTTGTTCAATCACACACTTTACAAAGCTCCAGTATTTAACATTAGTTCCTTCATTAACAAACTGACAATGAAAAATACTTCTAAAGCATGTATTAATCTTAGTTAAATGTACATTTCAGCATACCTATTGTTCTTTATAATTCTTTTTCAACTTTAATCTGTTTTAAATATTTGTTTACTTTATACATTTTTGTGTATTGCTTTATTGTATTTAAATGTTTGGTTCTTTTGTTATAAGAAAGTGATTTAACCTGTTATAGTATGACAACACTTTTTTTGCAACTTATTTCAATATCGTGATAATACCGTATACCGTGATAAAAGCTTCAGCAATTAATCGCAACATGAAAATTTGATACCGGCACATGCCTATCCGCGCGTCTTTCAAAGTATACTACACCACGGATGCGCGCGGATGATAGCGTTCGACACATCCGCAGTAAAAAAATGTCTATGCTCTACCAGACATCGGAGGGCAGCACGGAGTCCTGTCATCAATGGGACATTCGCTGGGCATGTTCGGAGAAGAAGTGTAGTGCATCCACCATTGCAACATAGTTTGGAAGAAACACTGAAGAATCAAATTCTCTCTTTTTTTTTCAAGCGTGTTGTTTTTAAACCGGTCTTTGCACACTCTTCTTCGACGGCTGAACACTGTGCTCAATACTGTGCGTATTGCCACCTAGTGGACTCTTCTGTACTACTGGCGCATGCGCTGTTGCACGCGGACAAGCCATGGTACGGCCGCGAAGATCCGTGACTATTACACAGGAATGAGAAAGTAGTTCCTAGCCATATAGGTGTAGAAAATCGCAACTTTTCATTTTCAGTTGGTCTTAGCACACGATGTAACTGTAGAAGAGTCGAGTTTTAAATAGGAAAAATATTGAAAGTGTCTTTGGTCATTTTTTTAATGAGACGCTAATGGACTGATCAGAATCAATGATGTATGCTAAGCTATGCTAAAAGTGCTACCGCCAGATACAAAGATTGGCTGAATGGATTCAAAAACGGTAAAACTCAACTATTTAACTCTAGGGGACTTGTAAAATGAGCCTATTTTCAAAAAAAGTGGAGTGTTCCTTTAAGACGGTCACATGCTGCCACCTACTGGTGTTTCATCTTTCTTAGTTTCATCTTTCCAACATTTCTGATTTGTATATTCAAAAATATTTAAAATAATCTCATAACATTATTTAATGCAGTTGTAATTTTTCAGTGTAAATGATTTAATTTGATTGGAAACAGCCTATAGTGTCTTATTCTAATTTAATTTATTGATCAAATTTAAGAATATAAAAGGAAAGCTGAAGCAAAGCCTATATTTAATAAGACTATGGAAAAATGCCTATATGCATATTTAAATATGTCAAAGTTGATTGAACACTGGTGAGAATATTGCTTCAGAATAGATTATATTTACAAAAAAAATCCGGACAAGCAAATTTTTTACTCGGACAAGTGAATGACAGATTTATTGGTCCGAAGGACAAGCGTGTGAACAGGCTACTAAAACTTTCTCTTGCCCCTTTCTCTCTTCAGCTCTTTATATTTTGCGTGCTAGTAAGCTCCCTGTCACGTGACAGCAGAGCGCAGTGAAAGGGAGAGATTGACAGCTAATATTTACCAACTTAAAGTCTACTTTAAAGAACGTGAAGAAGTTTAATTGGTTATGTAATAGAACGGTGGATCAGCTCACATCAGGCACATACTGTGCAGTAATTAGCGAACGTTTTGTAGAAAAATGAAAACATGTCACACCTCACCATTTTTTTGCACTCGCACAAATGCTCCCAAATATATTTTTAGGTCGCACAGATTCAATTTCGGCCGCATATGTGACCAAGATGGTCGCAATTGTGAGCCTTGGTGTGTTGACGTCACAGCCACGCTCGTGCTCACAGCTGCATGCAAACACTAGAAGACACTAATTATGCCATTTGTAAAACTTGTAAGGTTAAAATAAACCGCGGGGAACCACCAGGAAAGCGCACAACACTAATTAGACACTTAAAACTCCATCACCCCGCGGAACATGCCCAGTTTGAAGAAGGTAAAGTTAGTAAAGGTAAAACGGCTAAAGCTGGCCAGAGCTCAGAGCTCTTTCCTGGGTATAAGCAGCGAAAAGACCAAAGTAATTACAAAGAAATTATGGACTTCATGGCGCTAGATGACCAGCTGAACGCATAAACCGTCACTTCATGAGAATTGACCGTTTCATTTGAGAAAACTGTAATATCATGAACACAGACACTCAAGGGCAACGGCAACCTGTCTTCACGGCAACCGTCAAAATAAAAGTTTGGTTTAAAAAAAATTTAATTGACAGAATATATTAGGCTACTCTTGTAGCCTACAGTAGATTTAGCGCCGGCTCTATGTAACAATAATACGTCTCTACTAATAATAATAATGCTTAAATGGTTGATTATTTTTCACTGGATCTTTTTTTTAAAAAACAATGTTTAGTTTTAAACAGCATACAGCCTTTAAATGTTTATGTATTATTTACTTATAATGATTATCATCATAAATAATAAACAATACATTTAATTACTTTTTTAAAAATGGTTAAATAAAAAATAAAATAAAAATTTATTTAGCTGTGGTACCGAAATTGGTACAGAGTACCGTAAAATTTGTATGGTATTGGTACTGACTACTGGAATTTTGGTACCGTGACATCCCTAGCTGGCGACATTTATTACCCAATTATTGTAGTGATGCACCGATCATGATTTTACATGGCCGATACCGATTTTTTTCAAGAAAACTGTCCGATTCCGATACCGATTTCCGATTTATTTATCTATTTTTTATTAATTTTTTTACACAATAAAAGAACGAAAGTATACATGAACAAGATGTAAATTTGGTATTCAACAGGCTAAATTGGCTTTTGGCTAATGAAAACAAGTCCGCAATCAGAAATTAACGGGAAATTGAATTGGAAATTAAAAGGCTGAAAGGTGAAATTAAAGGCAACAACTGCATATTCTGCAATCCAAACAAAGATGTTACTTAAATCAGCATTTGTTTTTTAAATCAGTGTAAAGAAAAAAAGCCTTTACCAGTGAAATTAAATAAAAACAAAGTACATAATTGTTCCAAAATGTTAAATCAAATAATGTTTAGTGCAACGAAAAAAACTAAGATGCTACAGCAGGTGCTTTTTAAATCAAATTAAGTCAATGTAATTTTAAGGTAAAATAAAAATGATCACCCTATAGGCTACAGAACTTATAGTATTTCATTTCAAAAGTGCACCATGTTCTTCTTTAGGCTACAAAAATAAGTATTTCGGCTTTGTCACAAGTTAGTCTGTTTCGTTCTCATCCGATCCAACACGTGAGAAGCTGAGCTGAACAAACGCTCACTATCCACGCTTGTGCAGGGCGCAGAGAGTTAAGCTCGCGCAACTTCAGCTTGCGCAGGAAAGCGGCTCTTCATTCCCTTCAGCGCATCTCATCTCTTCCCTCAGTTCTCCAGTTTCCGTTTGTAACACACAAGTGACATGTTTACGAATGATTGCAATATAGGCGTATGTGCACGCGGGTGCACTTCCGGAAAAATCGGCAGAAAAATACAAAGAAAACCGCCCGGTTGCCAATCGCGCGCTAGAAGCAAAAACCGTCCGGTTCGGTTTTTGGCCGGTCAACCGGTGCATCCCTAAATTTTTGAACTATTATTTGGAGGAGTATTGTACACTTCAGATTTGTTCATTCATAGGATCTTTTGACTTTTGTAAGACAAGTAAAAAAGAGAAAAAGGTCAATTTATAATGTTTTGTTTCATAAAGCAACTGATTTTCATATATTTGTTATTTCTACTTCTTTCCAGGCACAGAACACTTATTTTTTGAGAGTTGTTTAAGTGAGAGAAGATCCTGTTGTAATGTTTAATAATTTATTTTAGAATAAAAATAAAATGTTGCTTTGAAGTGGATTTTTGTTTGTATATGCTGTCAATTATAGTTCTTAGAAAGAAAATCGGAATCTGCAAAAATCGGTATCGGCCGATCTCATTAACAAGAAATCGGAAATGGCCAAGAAAATTGCAATCGGTGCATCTCTAGTTTTGCACAAACGCCTTACAGCAGTCGTTCCTCCGTTTCTCTGGCCGCTCTGTGTCTGTGCCCGCTGCGGCTGCCTCCCCATTTCAAAAATGTATTTTGCTTATTAAATGCAAAGTTTTTAATTTCAAATGCATTTCTAAATTATGTTCAAGTTCCCAACAAACGAAATTCTAAGCCAAAATAACGACGTGGTGCTCAAGTAGGCTTCCGGTTGCGGTTGAGAGTACGCTGTGCGCGCAATGGCTGCCGCTTCTCACCGCTATTCACCGTTCGTTTTGACCTAGGTGATTTTGTCAGTTCTGGGACATGAAAAACTCAACTCTGAAATCCCTTTGACATTCTTTGGACTGCTTTTTACAAACTGCTGTACAGCGTCTCTCTGCGAAAACCCTGCGTGCCCTCAGCCCATTAACGTTACCTAGGCTTTACCACTCTGCACTCACTCTCGGTAAGTAAGCTTCCTCTTGTTAACTGAGTTGTGTCTCTTCGTGGTTTTCCTATTCTGGGCTTGGCTAACGTGGAGTGCTGTGACTTCACTTTTCTCCTTTCCGCGAGCCCTCTACCGCTGTGTGTATCCCATAACTTTGACGTAACCGGTTAGCAAGTTTCCACTTGTTTGGCGAGTTGCTCTGTTTGGTTGTGGATCTCTTTTAGCATCAGCTGGTTTGGCTAACGTGGTGTTGTTTAGGGTGGTCATATTGCTTTCGGTGAGTGCTGTCTTTAACTCTGCGAGGAGATGTATTTTGCTTTTCATAACTCGGTGGCACTGAGATTGCTGGCTGTAGTCGTTCTCGGACTTGCTCTGGTTCTCAATGACAGTATGGATTTTCATTATACCTCACAACAACTGCATAACCTAAATAAACACTCTCGACTGGAAACCTCTACTTTCGATTGGTGGGTGCACTACCCTCGGCATTGCTCGACGTGCTCGCTATATCCATCCGTCTGCAAAACAACGATGGTTCTATGATTGCAAGTCTGCTTTGTCAATTCCTGTGATCTGGTCGCGGAGATCGAAGCGTTACCATAGCAACGTGACTCCTCATCGCGTTGGGACTCTCATACCTTTACCCAGAGATGCCGTCTACTCGTCGCGTGCTCCCCATCGACACAACTGCGCTCTTTTGAACACTCGTTCCCTGTCTGGCAAAGGTGCACTGCTGTACGACATTACAATTGAGAGAAACCTGGATTTACTATTCTTGACTGAAACCTGGCAAACACCTGATAACTTCATTGAACTGAACCTTTTAACCCCTCCTGGATATAGTTACCTCACAAAACCTAGACTAAGAGGTAGAGGTGGTGGTCTGGCTGTGATCTTTAAGAACAATTATAAAGTGACTAAAATTTATGTTCTTGATGTTTCCAGTTTTGAATGTCTATCACTTAAACTTGCTGGTCCTGCTCCACTCCTGATTATATTGATTTATAGACCTCCGAGATATAACACAAACTTTCTATCTGAATTGACTCAACTTCTCACTCTTGCCTGTGCCCAGCATGATAGAATAATGATGCTAGGTGACTTTAACTTGCATGTTGATTCTGATTGTACCTCTGCAAAAGACTTTATGTCTGTTTTGGATTGCTTTGAAGTGTCTCAGCATATTGATTTTCCCACACATTCCCACTCTCATACTCTTGATTTGCTATGTACAGTTGGTATTGACAATGTGCATGCTCAGGGTCATGATTTGGGCATTTCTGATCATAAATTAATTGTCTTCGATTTCTCACTCCCTTTTGTAAAACTAAACACCAAAACTACAATATCTTACCGTAACCTGAGATCTATAACCGTTGACGATTTCTCTGCTGCTATTGCTGTTTCTGTTCTTCCATCATCACTCAACCTCCTAAATCCTGATGAGATAGTACTAACCTACAATCAATCGATCTGTGATGTTTTGGATGATCTTTCTCCATTAAAAACTAGAACTGTTCCGTCTACTCACTCCTCTCCCTGGTTCACTCCAGAACTAAGAGTTCTGAAAACAAAATGTAGGCGTCTCAAAAGACTTTACAAAAGAAAACCCCTTCTTGTGCATTCCATGGCTTTTTCGGACTCAGTAGTGGAATATAAAGAAGCACTTAACATTGCACGTTCTGACTATCTGTCTACTGTCATCCACAAAGCTAAATGCAAACCGAAAGCTCTCTTTTCTGAAATAAACAAACTGGTTAAACCGTCACCCGTAGCTATAACTGGTTCTGTCGATCTCTGTGAAAGTTTTCAGTCATTTTTTTCAACAAAAAATTGATAACATTTATAAATCATTTTCTTCAACTTCCTCTTCCTGTTTAACTCCATGTCTGATAGGCCATCCCCTGGACACTTTTTTACTCACTAATACATCTGTGGTTGAACAACTGATTATCAAATCTAACTCTACCACCTGCTCACTTGATCCTATCCCAACATATCTTGGTTATGTCGATTCAGCGGTTTGAATCGCCAAAGTCAATTGATTTCAGCAGTTTGGCGGTTTGACACGCGATCCGAATCATGATTCGACTCGCTGATTCATAACGCTTTGAAGCTTCATGATGCTTTATTTTGAAATCGGTCATCACTATATAAGTCGTTATTTAGGTTTTTTTTGCGCACAAAAACTATTCTTGTCACTTTATAAAGTTATTGTAGAACCACTGTAGTGAGATGGACTTTGTAACGACGTCTTTAGTACCTTTTATGGGTCTTGAGAGTGTACCTTGCATTGTGCCAATGGAGGCCTTTCTGAGCGATCGGATTTCAACTAAAATATCTTCATTTGTGTTCCGAAGATGAACGGAGGTCTTACGGGTGTCGAACAACATGAGGGTAAGTAATTAATGACAGAATTTTCATTTTTGGGTGAACTAACCCTTTAAGGTGACAACTGTAGACCTTTGTTTTAATTTAAAGGTACAAAAATAGTTCTGACAGCAAAGGGTACATAATTGTACTTTTAACAAGCTACGGTACAGGCAAATTATGCAGCAAATCAGAGATCACAAAATCATAATTTAAAAGAGTTGTCTATTAAAGTAAAACAGATTACTTTCCATCTAATTGGCCTATACAAGTTACTTAGTAACTTCTTTACTAAGTATAATTGGATATATTTACAATATCATATCAGTGTAGGATGATGATATGGCCTATTCAAATACCAAGAATATATCCTCTTTTACACAGTGGTAAATTGGCTGTGAACAGGACCTTTTCAAAAATACTGGTAAAATGTATTTTGTGTGAACAGCACATTTATCAAAAAAAAACTAAACAAAAAACGTTGTTGATTGCATTACTTTTTTTATTATCATTATTATTTTTGTTTTGTTTTGACTGCATTAGTGAAAAGGGTTTATCACTCAACTTCAAGTCATTATTTTTGAACAAACACTGTTTCCATAGCAACCAGAGTTAACGTCTGCTGAGATAACGCGATGACTTTACCAATCTGCCATTGGCTCTTCTGTTTAGAAGGCACGAATCGCGCGTTATACAGTGAGTGCAGTGCACTTTCTTTCCTTTCTTTCACACTTGGAAAAGGAGTGTGTGAAATGAGCAAAAATGTAGGTTATTTGTCCATCCTTGTCGAGTTTTTCCACTGATGAACTAATTCAGAAAACAATTGAAGCTGGAATACAGGTTAACGAAGATGAGGCAAGGAAATTCAGGGGTAAGTAACCGAATCTTGATTTTTCTGTTCATGGTATGCTACTGTTAACCATGATAAAATTAAAGCATAACATAACGTTAACTTAAACTATCGTTAACTACACTAAGCATGTTATGGCTTGTTGCTAGTTGGATTACACACGTAACAGTTAGTTATTTTGTTCATTTAGTCAAGTAAAGCCGTGTAAAATGCTGTTTCTTGCTATCGCCATTTAACGTTAGCCCCTGCAGACTTTCGCTGTGCAACCCATTTTTCCCGCGTAGTGCAGTCTGCTGTGGAATATCGAAATCTGCTCAAATTAAACAACATTTTTCACTTTAGCAACAACATCTTACATGACCTGTCCCATAAATGTTGTTTCTTATGCTCAAACAGCGTTTAAAAGTCAGGCTAGACCATCACATCTAGCATCTTTTGCAGCATCTTGCAAGAGAGCTCAGGGTTTTTATGCTGCCTTCAAGTGCTATAGGAATTATGTTAAATATTAGTAACTAGCTTAGTTAAATACTGTTGGTCATGAACACATTCTCTCAAGTTAAAATTTAAATGTGATGAGCTCGTAACCATACGGAGCCCCGGCCATGACATGCAGGAAAAAATATTTTTAACGTTACTAAATTGAGGGAACTAAATATTTTTTTCTTTCCGCATGTCACGTTTGGGGGTCCGTAAACCCCACGATTTCAAAAGTGGGAAGTAGGAATTTTCCTATAGCACGTGAAGGCAGCATAATTTAAGCGTGCGTCTAGGATGCCGTTTCTATACCAACAGAAGGCTGAAGCTTCAGTGGCAGCTGCAGTGAATGATAACTTAATTAGTCAGGGATTGGTTTTTATTTCGAATTTTGGGTTTATCGGCCCTATTGCGCATTGCTCTTTCTCTCATTCATAAGTAACGTTAATAAACTTAAGCCTTGTCTGTGAAACCAGGGGTAGGTCTCATTGTTCCTGCAATTTAGTGTATTTTTTTTTTTATTTAAAACACCTTGTTCAATGAGTGTACAGACTTTTCACATATCTGTTTCTGTCATTATCTGTCACAGTCTAAGCATTATCTGTTACTGTTGTTCTGACAAAGAAAACTTGTGTTGGGGAGGATTCAACGTGTTGAGGCCCATGTGAACGTTCTACAAAGCGAGTATCGGAAGACACATCCAGACATCTCGACTGTCAAAGACCGCATGGCACGAACATTCTCCTGGAGACGTAGAGAAATCATGGAAGGAATGTCTCTGGAGGATGTGGTCAAAAAGTACCCATACTTAAGAACACCTGATGGAGTGAGTATCGAAAACATCTGAATGTTACAGGGAAGCAAGCTATTAAAGGGATAGATATTTACATTTTTGGGTGAACTGTCATTTACTCTCCCTCAAGTTGTTCCAAACCTGTATGAGTTTCTTTGCTCTGCTGAATACAAAAGAAGATATTTTGAAGAATGTTTGTAACCAAGCAGATAGAGCAACCATTGACTACCATAGTATTTTTTTCCCCTATGGTAGTCAATGGTTGCTCTCTCTGCTTGATTACAAACATTCTTCAAAATATCATCATTTGTGTTCAGCAGAGCAAAGAAACTCATACAGGTTTGGAACAACTTGAGGGTGAGTAGATGACAGAACTTACTTTTTGTTTTTTTATGAAAATTAGCCCATGATTTACTCACCCTCAAGTCATCCTAGGTGTGTATGACTTTCTACTTTCAGACAAATAAAATCGGAGTTACATTACAAAAGTCCAGGCTAATCCAAGCATTAGAATAGCAGTAATAGTTGCTCTGTTTTTCAAGTCCATAAAAAAGTGCATCTGCCCATCATATAACTGCTCCAAATGGCTCTGGGGTGTTAATAAAGGCCTTCTGAAGCGAATTGATGCGTTTGTGTAAGAAAAATATCCATATTTAAAACTTTATCAAGTAAACTTTCAACCGACCGCCTTCCGTGGAAAAGTGTTGAATGTTGAAGGTGAAACTCAAGATGCGTACGTGATGTCATGATGCGCGTACCTGGTCGCGTTAGTCTTTCGATCGGCAGAGAAACTTTCAACAATTTTTCCATAAATTGAACAGGAAGGTGGCCAGCTATATGGAAGTCAATGGCTACCGTCAACTGTCTGGTTACCAACATTCTTCAAAATATCTCCATTCAAATGAAGAGAGAATTCATAGAGGTTTGCAACTACATTAGGTTAAATAAATTACAGAATTTAAAGTTTTTAGGTGAACTGTCTGTTTAATGCGAGTCTTCTGTCCAGATTTTTATCAGATATGTGGTTTTAATGTCCAAAAGTTGGCATACTGATTATAAATGATGGTTGGTCTAATGAGGGACAAAAGTAAAAACAAGTCTGCAAAAGCTTGAGGGTAGGATGTGTTAAAATGCTTGAGAGTTTAGTATGCAAGTCTGATTAATGAACTGCTCATTGGGCCCGATATTTCAGTTTTGTATTTAAGCTCTGAAGGAATTGAAACACATTTTACATGTTTATTTTAAGTGGTTTTATACAGAATATCCTATATGAGTTTCAATTGAGTTGCTGAAGTTCTGTATTTTATACAAGAATTGTCACATTGTTTAAATGCTTGTAAAACGTGCACTACCTGTGCGCATAAAACTGATGAATTAACTGTTCGTTGGACATGATTCGTCCATTTCTGAAAGAATTGAAATTCTGGTAATTCTTGTTAATTGTTTACTTTTGTAAATAAAAAAGTTGTGAAAAATGCACTGCCTCTGTTTTGTATTTAAAACTGGCACAGTATTGAGAATCAATGGATCATAAACTTTTGAACGGGATTATTTTAATACATTCAGCTATTTGTTGTCTTGTGGACTATATGTAAACGCTTATGTAAAATATCTTCTTCAGGTCAGTGCTAAATAAAAAATGACATGCATTTTGTATGATCTGTTTTATTTAGTTAAAATTATTCACATTTTCACAGAATCTGCAAGTGGTTCACATACTTTTTTCTTGCCACTGTATGTTCTTATTTTCATTTGAAGAGTTGAACATAGCTAATAACAAATTCCCCTGAACATAGCACATACCGAACTGAAACCATGACCCTAAAACCGTGATAAAAACCGAACCATGAGTAAATTGAACCATTACACCCCTACTGTGCACCAAAGATTTGTTTCAAAGATTACTTTTGGCTGCTGAATTATACACTCAATTAGTTTTATATTTATTTATATATATATTTTTTTGTTTTTGTTTTTTGGTCAACTTAAGATTATATGTTTTTATCCACTTTTTTTCTCTATAATAAAGTGTATTTATGCTGCCTTCACGAGCTATTGGAAATTTCCTAATTCCCACTTCTGAAGTCGTGATTACGAGCTAATTGCATTTAAGTTTTGACTTGAGAGGGCGTTCATGTCCAATTTTTAAACTAGGAAACTAGTATTTACGTTACGATAATTACGAAGGCACGTGAATGCAGCATTAGTGGATTCTCGGTGGTGTTTAACAAATAAAAGAATAGCCGTTTGTTCCACAAACACAGTACGTTAGACAGTAGGCTATAAGTTACATATAAGACTCCCCAGAAGGTAGCACAATTCGACAGCGAAAAATGCTACCCAAGTTATCAGACTGTGCCACCAGCATCATTTTCATGTGGTTTGAGGCTTTATTAACGTCCATAGCAACACCTATCCTAAACCTACCCTTAAAACATGCGTTGAACCGCCAAGCTACCCATCGCGAGAGAGATGTTTGAATTCTTATAAGCACGTCTGAAGTGTTATGTGTAAGTTAAACTGCAAAAATTGTTGATACTAGTGAACAGGAGCCTACCTCAAGGGCTCTCTGTGGATCCTCGTCTATGAAACTGTCAGAGAAACGCCTGCAATGTAATCACATTATATACGTAAATTTGTGTAGGTATAAAACGCATTTGTTAAAAAAAATGCCTTAAATTACTCACCCGCCAGTTGCCATGGGTCCGCTATACTTTCCCTCTGAAGCTTTAGAAAGTTCTGGAGGAAACGGAGACGCTGTCAAGCTAAAGGAAGTAAACATGTGGGCCTGTCAATCATAGAAATGTGTTCATAGAATCCAAATTCGACCACTCCTAACATGTTAAATCGTCCGCCATCTTGGAACGGTCAACACCTCAGATGCTGTCGTCACAGTTTTTCAAGATGTGCATTGTGCACACTGTGCAGCCTCTGGTTGTGTATGTATATTAACTCAATATTACAGTTTTTTAAACTATGATAACTTTTAATGTAGTGTTAGCTAATGCCTTCGTCTTGTTGTATTAAATCCTATGAAAATCATCTGATGAAGTATATTGCAAATTCATAATCGCGTATAACAAGGTTGCAGACCCACAGTCAACTTGTTCTTGAGTGTTCACAGACTGGCCTTGACCGTTCCCAAAAAGTGCTAACGAGAATTCTATGTGTATGTATATCTATGTTATCATCCCGCACTACTTCCGGAATGAAGAACTATGGAAAAAGACCTTTTACAGACTTTGGAAAAGACGTGACAAAATACACTGGAATCATTCATTCATTTACTGATGTGACGTTAGGCACAGAGGCTTCGAAGCTTGTATTAAAAAAAAAACGAAACATCTCACATCGAAGCACTGTATCGGAGCTTGATTCGTTTTGCCATAACCACGTTATCTGTGACGTCCAAAGCTTCGTTTTTGCCACAACCACGTGACTGTATCGTATTCTGATTCAAAAATAGCACAAACCCTTTTCTAATAGTAAATCATAATACGAATATTTCTGCATGTTCAATTTCAGCATTAATACCCAGTTCACAAGCACTTCAACTGACCGTTCCACAATAATTTATTTTTATTATATGACATGAGCCAGAATTAATGCCGCGTTCCAGGCAACCCCAAACCCGTGTTTTTCCAACCTTCTACCCGTGAAAGTGCACTGGAACTAGGGTGACCACCATTAAACAAACCAAATGTGGGACGATTACTAAGTTTGTGTGGGACAATGTGGGACATGTTACCAACACTAAAACAACCTGAAACTGTTGTATAATCTTAAATTCAACATCACTGAGCCCAAAGGCAGCAGGCATCATGCAGATAACTACTTTTGAAACAGTTCTGACCAAGTGCAACTAAAATCCAACTAAATAAATAATGAAACAAATAATATATATATATATATATATATATATATATATATATATATATATATATATATATATATATATATATATATATATATATATATATATATATATGTATATATATATATATATATATATATGTATATATATATATATTAATTTATATACAGAACTATCCATTCGTTTTCTGACAGGGAACACATGGAACGAATCACCGCTCCACATTTTGATTGACAGCCGTCACAACCTACTAGTGACCGTGTTTACTCCTTTCTTTTCAACCATTGGATATGGTTTAAAAAATGGCTTTTGTATTTGTGTAAGGCGGGATGTTACTTCTGACGAAGCGCTGTTAAATATAGGTGAAAAACGATGCCGCAAAAATAATAAATAAAATGCTTTCTTAAAAAGGCAAAAGAACGCATGCATGTTTTCTCAATATGATCATTAAAAATCAATAGACTGGTGAAAATGCGGGACATTTTCTCAATATGCGACATGCGGGACAAGGGGTGAAAATGCTGTGCGGTACAACGCAAAGCGGGACAGGTGGTCACCCTCTGGAACGGCAGTCAAACCCGTGACTTCCCACCCGTGAACTCCTACTCCTACTAGATCTTTTTTTATTATTATTATTAAATATACAAAGATTGTACATGTAAATCGCAACAATTATACAACAAGACAAAACAAAAAATATGTAAAATTAAAGTAATTCATGCCAGGGGTAAAATTACAACAATTTAAAGTAACAAAAAGCTTCAGGTCTTTCTTGCTTTTTTGTTTTTAATTTTATCTAATGTAGTACCATATTGTTTAATTTCTTTTATAAAATGTTCAAAGCTTGGCTTAGCTTTAGCCCATTTTTTCACATGAATGTGATATTTTCCAATTAAAATGAAAAGTTGTATGAGGAAACACATCATACTTTTGGAATCGACATTGTCTTGTACAAAGAAAAATATTACGTCATACAGATCTATTTGTATACATGTTCCAAACAATCTAGAAATGAAATTAGAGACATCAAAGTTCAAACCAAAACATTTTTGAATATATACAATCATAAAAAAGATGAGTCACAGATTATTTGGCATTGCCACAAAATTCACACAAGTTTTCAATATTCAAATGGAAACGTTTAAGTAACTCCTTAACAGGGTAAATTCTGTGTAACATTTTATAGGATACCTCTCTAATTTTATTATTGATAAAAAACTTATTTGTTATTGACCATACTTTTTTCCAGTTAATATTTTCATATTTAGTAGACCAAAACACTGTTGAACAAGGCAAATAGTTTGTTTTTAAAATATTTCTAATATATTTGTTACTGCATTTATCTTTTATTATATTAATATCCCCAATAAATATTGTATCACTACAAAAACTGGTTTGACTATCAGCGTTTATAGGATAAAATCCAGGGTTTCGCAATAGTGATACAACTCTGCCAGGGATTGCATCAAAGATAATAGCATATTCTTTGGCCTCACAGGAATCATACATTTATTGAGAAATTCAGAATATGTTAAAAGTAAACCTTTTTCATTAAGCAACTGACTAATAGTAAGAATTCCATTGTCGTACCAAGTCTTATTAAAGATTGACTTTTTTTTGTACAAGATATCTTTGTTATTCTATATAAAGTATCAATGCGGTGAAAAGTTATGTTTATATAATAATTGCCAAGCCAGCAGTGCCTGCTTATGAAAGTTTGCCAGTTTAACTGGGATTTTTTTCTACCGAAAAATTACATTTCAAAAGGAAATTAATGCCACCCAAAGAGTTAAATATGTAATTTGGGAAAACATTCCATATACTATCTTTATTTTTAATAAATTCTATTATCCATTTTATCTTAAACACATTATTAAGATCTGTAAAATGTAAAACTTCAAGGCCACCAAAGTGTTACAAACAGAGGTGACACGGAGAACTGATGACAGGGGTTAACAGAGTTTATTGACAGGACCAGGTAATGAGCGGTTGTAGTGGGTAACGGCAGGGTAATCCAGTGGAATGTCCTGAGGGCCGAGGACCCCGACGCCGTGGTGGTCGACCTCGACCCCGAGGCGCCGGTCTCTCAGGATGCGAAGAGTGGAAGGTTTCAAGCAGCTTTGGGTCTAGGATGTCGTGTCTGGGTACCCACGATCGCTCCTCTGGGCCGTACCCTTCCCAGTCCACGAGGTACTGGAGCTGACCACCACGACGCCGGGAGTCCAAGATTTCCTGGACCTGGGCTGCGTTCGAAACCGCATACTCATTGAGTAGGTACTCATTTTCAATAAGTACTTACTTAACGAGCGCTAAAAGAGTAGGTACTATATTGCCTGATCTCGTTAAGTATGAATGCGAGCCTCATTTTATGCGCCAGGTTGACGTTATCATGTGACCTACAACGTTATCTCAAGCGCAACGACTTGAAAGACGAGTGACAGGTTTAATTAATCGATCTATAAATATCTTAATATTGATTAAACTTGCTAATTTTGTGGTCTTGTTGAAGAAACAGCTGCCCATTTATTTTGTGATATTAACCCATCTGACCCAGTTTTATCCTTACCAAAACCGTGATCTCTTGAATATGTTGTTCATTTCTTTATTTTATATGCAAAAAATTTCATCCAGAAGCAAAATTGGCCTAAATCTCTTTTATATTTTCCTTTTTTTCTTGCATTATGATTAATTATTCAAAGATATCTAACCTTATTATTGTTTTTTTTCTTTGTATATAATGTATGCAAACCCATGACATTTGTTTTGTTTTATCATTATGATTGTTAAAGATACAACCATGTAATTATAAAATAAAAGATATGAGTGACAGGTGCAGTAACAGCTCAAAGCATCAGTAACTCCACAGCCCGACCTGTGCGGTTTCCCTCAGTGTTTGCACAGAGACGTCTTTCAGATGCTCGAAGATCTCACCTTGGGAGAACACTGTTGATTTTATACTCTTAAAATGTAAGTTCACTATTCAAAATTAAGATTACCCCAGAATGAATTGCATTGCTAGCCCACTAAAACACTTACAATAATAATGACAAATGCTGACCAATACTTAATTATATTACTTTTTCTTAATTTATTTTACTGAAAATTATATTGTTTTAGTAAAACAAGCAAAATGCAACTTGTCATATGACATAGCGATGCATGAATATACACTAGACAAATGAATACCAATTTTCAGTCAAGCAATGAATAAATGCATGAGTTAATAAAATATTTTATTTACGGACAACAATAGGAAACATGAATTAATGAGTAAAAGAATGAATAAAAGTAAACATCACAAATGAATAAGTCACCAACACATGAAACAAAGCTTTATTCAAACGTATTGTTCTAACAAACTATCACATTTACAGGCGCTGAAGCCCACATCTGCTGCCATCTCAACACAGCTGTGCCAGTTCTGTGGCTTTATATTGATGAAGCAGTTGAGCACCGTGAACACCTTCGCCTGTCCCAGCCGTCCCTCATGTCCTCCTGAACCCCACAACCCTGAAGCAAGAGTGGAGAACATGTGTGGGACAATCTCTGACTGCTGATGTCTGCTCCAAACATCCGTGTGTCTGCTCTCCATCAGCATGACTACTTAAAACGCTTTACAATTCATGCTGTCAGCATCCCATTTCTTGCCATATTTAATGTAATATTTTTACAATTACATGCTATTTGTATTGTAGCTTTATGACTTTTGTGGTGTAGTGGGCTAAACACTGAACTGATAAGCAGAAGGTTTCCTTGAGCAAGGCTCATCCACAGGAGCTCTGCAGCAAATGCACAGACATCAAGAATCAGAAAAGTGCTGAAATAACTCTGTTTGAAATTAAAATAAAATACAACTTAAGATTTAAATTGATGTTTTATTCGTTTCTGTAGTATACTCAAAGCCTTTGATGACAGCCTTTCATCACCCTCTCTCCAGTCTCCACCAGATAAACACACGAGCTCTTCTGCCCCTGTAACATCAGACAACATTCACGTTACCTGGATCTTAAACAACACCTTGATAAAAGCATAAAAGTTTATGTGCTCAATACTACATTTAAATGTTGAGGTAGTTGCTGATGTGTTAATGTTCCTCAATTCATCAACAGTACTAATGGACAAATAAAAAAGATAACTTATGTTTAGTTACTTTATGTAGATTTATTAACATTACTGACGTTCATGTAAAGTAAGCAGTGATGACAACAGGGAACTCTACATTATAGCACACACACACATCACTCTGATCAGATGTCTATTTCATGCTGTGATGTCATCTGCAATACTTATCGAAAATGTCCCGTCAAATGTTAAACGCACATTTAGGAAACGTCTATATTGCATATGGTTAAGAGTGCATTCACACCTTTTCTTTAAACAAACGTTTATCGGGTTCTTGTACACAGTTAAAGTAATGCTTTCAAGAAAACGATGATTAACAAATCTTCAGAAGTATGTGTGCTTAATGAAGCACGACTGGTGCGTTAACTATATGAAAATGAAATGTTTTACAGCTATTTAATACCTTTAATATATCAATATTTAATATATATTAATGTCTTAAAACCAACAGTTTCCTCGTCAGTTGTTAAATATGTGAAATTTAAATACAATTAACAGCGGTTCAGTTTGTTGTACTTACACTTGAAAACAGCTGCGTCTACGTCCTCCGACATGTTCGAAAATGATGATTCCCCATGGCCTCATGGGATATTAAAGTGTCCATCGGATGCACACTTCAGAATCTGGGCGGACGCAGTAGGCCATCCGGGGATTTCTCGCCTATACTGTTTTATAAATACTGAGGTTTCGGACATACTACTCCATTCACGTACTGTTTTCTCCTACTATATATTAGGTATGTAGGCATATTCGGACGCAATTTAAGTACACGCGCGTCCGAATCTCGCGAGAATTAGTTCATCCGCCCGGTAATTCTCACCTACTCTTTTATGAATACTGAGGATTCGGACATACTATTCGCTCGCCTACTGCTTTTTACATACTATATAGTAGGGAAGTATGCGGTTTCGAACGCAGCCCTGGTATGCCGCGCCGTCTTCTAGAAGAAGCGGAGGAGGGGGCTCCGGGGTAACGCCAGGCTCTGGGGAAACAGAAACAGAAGGGTGATGTGCTTTAAGAAGTGACACATGGAACGTGGGGTGAATCCGATACTGAGGTGGGATTTGGAGTTTGTACGTGACGGGTTTGATCTGCTGCAAGATGGTGAAGGGGCCAACGAATCTGGGACTCAACTTCTTGCACTGCAGACGTAGTCTGATGTCCCGGGTCGACAGCCAGACCTTCTGCCCAACCTGGAACGTGGGGGCCTCTGAGCGGCGAAGGTCGGCTGTCATCCTGCGTCTGCGAAGGGCCCGCTGAAGTTGGTGATGGGCAGAGTCCCAGACCCTCTCACTCTCCCGGAACCAGTAGTCGACTGCAGGTACATCGGATGTTTCCCCTGACCACGGGAAGAGGGGAGGCTGGTAGCCAAACATGCACTGGAACGGGGTGAGGCCGGTGGTAGGCTGACGCAGGGAGTTCTGTGCGTACTCGGCCCATCCTAGGTACTGGCTCCAGGAGTCCTGGTGGCCATGACAGAAGGTACTGAGGAAACGGCCAATCTCCTGGATCTTGCGCTCAGTCTGTCCGTTCGTTTGGGGGTGGTATCCCGACGAGAGGCTGACAGTCACACCTAGGAGGGAGAGGAAGGCCTTCCATTCCTTTAATATGAACTGGGGACCCCTGTCCGATACTATGTCTTCAGGTATCCCATAGTAGCAGAAGACGTGGTTAAACATGGATTCAGCAGTCTCTAGGGCAATGGGCAGTCCTCGTAGTGGAAGAAGGCGGCAGGATTTAGAGAAACGGTCTACCACTATGAGGACACAGGTACAGTGGTTGGAGACAGGGAGATCTGTGATGAAATCCACTCCTAGATGTGACCAAGGGAGATTGGGAACGGGCAGAGGATGTTTTCCAGCAGGTAGATGGCGTGGACTCTTGGACATGGCACATTCCCTATATCCCTGCACGTACCTTCTGACATCTGATGTCATCTGGGGCCACCAGAAGCATTGACGTAGCAGTGAGAGGGTTTCATTGACCCCAGGGTGACCAGTGCCCAGCGATGTGTGGGAGGAGTGGATCAGAGGAAGACGTCGTGGTTGAGGAATGAACTGTAAGGCCGGGGGACAACCCGTCGGAACGTCGGTGGAGACATTGGCTGAGGGCAGGGACTCTTCTGACCAGGTGATGGGACTGACGAACAGCTGGGTCGGAATGATGGGCTCGGTTTCCTCTGTCTTCTCCTCAGGGCTGTGGATGCGGGAAAGGGCGTCCGCCTTGATATTTTTAGCACCGGGTCAAAAGGAGATCTGAAAGTGGAACCGAGTGAAGAAGAGAGCCCATCTGGCTTGACGTGGATTCAGCCGCTTGACCTCTCGGAGATATCCTAGGTTCTTGTGGTCGGTGAGTTGTTTGGTATGTTTGGCACCCTCGAGCCAGTGCCTCCACTCCTCAAATGCGAGCTTGATGGCGAGGAGTCCGCGGTTCCCGATGTCGTAGTTCACTTCCACCGGGTTGAGCTTGCGGAAGAAGAAGGCACATGGATGGAGGCGACTGGGGTTCCCCTGCTGCTGGGAAAGTACCGCTCCCACTCCGGTGGTAGAGGCATCCACCTCCACGACGAAGGGCAGTTCAGGATCGGGGTGGACGAGGAGGGGAGCGGTAGTGAAGGCGGTTTTTCAGCCAACACGAACTGGTGGTGAGGAAGAGTAATAAAAAACAACTTACATGTGCACTTTGTTCTGCCTGTGCTTTGAAAATGGATGGGACGGCCGTATCTTTCAGACGTAGTACCGTCTTTCTTGGCCCATATTGCATTTTTTCAAAGTAGTCCTCCGGTGCAAAATGCTCGTCGCAAACACGATACTGTTTAATTTTGTAGAGAGGCGTTGAAGTACAGATATCCAGAGCAGATAGACGAGGCTGAATCCAGCTTCTTATTCGCAGCTTCTTATTGACGCTATCCGGTCCACCAGACGCGAGGCTTCCGCGTCTTTGGTTTCTTGTTGACGCTCAACTTAGGGACCTAGCGGTTTTTCTCTTTTTCAAGCTTTTTAAGGCATTGTGTTGCTTTTGTGTCCATTTTCAGAATAAAAGAAGAATATGTTAGCTAAGATTGACTGTAAAAATATTAAGGCACATACAATATAATCACAGTGTGCCTATTCTTTAAAGGTCCCATGGCATGGCATTTTTCTATTATTTTATAATGTTTCCTAGGTGTACTTATATTGTTAGTATGATTTTTACATCATAAAATGTCATAATTTAAAAAATAAAAGGCATTTTTTCAATACTGATGTTTGCCCTGTGGCTGAATGCCCTGTTACAAGAGGCATGTCTGCTGTGAGACTTCAGTAAAAACGCCCGGTGTTGTGATTGGCTGACAGGGGGAGGGGGCGTGGTTTAACGAGGTCTACGAGGCACGAGCAGGCACGAGCTGCTGCCAGAGAGACGGATGGACTTGAGTTCACTTCACATCAGTTCTGTCAGTCTCAGATCAGTGAACTGTTGTAGTTACAGCAGATACTTCAGGTTATTAGTCTATTTCTAGTCGGAGGGACTGTCACTCATGTCAGAAAGTTAGTAACTTTAGTAAATTATGGATCAGCGCTGACTGGAGACGCGAACCGTTTAGAACGATTCAGTCCGATTTGGTGAACTGGTTCGGTTCACTAAAAAGAACCGGTTCAAAAGAAAGATCGTTCGCGAACCGGACATCACTAATGTACCAGAGACTGAGCTCAGCGATTGCTAACAAAGTTATTTACATTTACATTTAGTCATTTAGCAGACGCTTTTATCCAAAGCGACTTACAAATGAGAGCAATAGAAGCAACTACAACAGTCAGAGGCTACAGTATGCAAGTGCTGTAACAAGTCTCAGTTAATCTAACACAGAACACACAGGATTTTTTTTTTTTTTTAATAAATTAGACAGACAGACAATGAATAGGATGATAAGTGCTATTCTTGATTGGTCAGGTGCTGCTGGAAGAGATGCGTCTTTAGATGTTTTTTGAAAATGGCAACAGACTCGGCTGCTCGAATTGAGATAGGCAGGTCATTCCACCAGGTGGGGGCAGTCCAGGAAAAGGTCCGTGACAGTGATTTCATGCCTCTCTGGTATGGCACCACAAGGCGTCGTTCACTGGTAGAACGCAAACTCCTGGAGGGTGTGTATGTCTGAACAAGCGAGTTAAGGTAAATTGGTGCAGAGCCAGTGGTTGCTTTGAAGGCGAGCACCAGTGCCTTGAATTTGATGCGAGCGGCTATTGGTAGCCAGTGGAGTCTGATGAAGAGAGGCGTGACGTGCGCTCTCTTCGGCTCGTTAAAGATCACCCTCGCCGCTGCATTCTGGATCAGTTGCAAGGGTTTGATAGTGCATGCCGGAAGGCCTGCTAGAAGAGCATTACAGTAGTCCAGTCTGGAGAGAACAAGAGCTTGGACCAAGAGTTGTGTGGTCAGCTCAGATAGGAAAGGGTCTAATCTTCCTAATGTTGTATAATGCAAATCTGCAGGAGCGGGTTGTTGCAGTAATGTGGTCAGTGAATTTTAGCTGATCATCAATCACAACTCCAAGATTCCTGGCTGTCCTGGACGGAGTTATGGTTGATGATCCTAGCTGAATGGAGAGATTGTGATGAAGTGCTGGGTTGGCTGAGACCACAAGCAGTTCAGTCTTTGCAAGGTTGAGTTGCAGGTGATGCTCCTTCATCCAGGCAGAAATGTCTGTTAGGCAGGCAGCAATACGAACACCAACCGTGGGATCATCTGGTTGAAATGAGAAGTAGAGTTAAGTGTCGTCTGCATAGCAGTGATAGGAAAAGCATGTTTCTGAATGACCGATCCCAGTGATGACATGTAGATGGAGAAGAGAAGTGGTCCAAGCACTGAGCCCTGTGGAACTCCAGTGGCTAGATGATGTGACTTAGACACTTCACCTCTCCATGACACCCTGAAGGACCTACCTGAGAGGTAAGACTTGAGCCACTGGAGAGCAGTTCCTGAGATGCCCATCTTCATGAGAGTTGACAGGAGGATCTGGTGGTTAACTGTGTCAAAAGCAGCAGACAAATCCAGTAAGATAAGTACTGTGGATCTGGAAGCCGCTCTTGCCTGCCTCAGTGCCTCCGTAACCGAGAGCAGGGCAGTCTCAGTTGAGTGGCCGCTTTTGAAGCCTGATTGGTTGATATCCAGGAGGTTGTTCTGTTCAAGAAACGTAGAGAGCTGGTTAAAAACAACTCGCTCGAGTGTCTTTGCAATGAAAGGCAGAAGGGATACCGGTCTGTAGTTTTCTAAAAGTGCTGGGTTCATAGAGTGTTTCTTAAGCAGTGGGGTTACCCGAGCCTGCTTAAATGCTGTGGGGAAGGTCCCGGTGTGAAGAGAGGTGTTGACAATGTGAGTGAGTGCAGGAGTAACAGAAGAAGAAATGGCCTGAAGGAGGTGAGTGGGGATAGGGTCAAGCGGACAGGTAGTGGGGTGGTTGGAAAGGATGAGTTTGGAGACTTCAGCTTCAGAGAGCAGAGAGAAGGAGGGGAGTGTATGTGTTATGGTTGTTGAGATGTGCGTGTCGGTTTGTGGTGCGGAGAATTGGCTGCTGATGGAGGAGGTTTTTTGTGTGAAAAATGATGCAAAGTCATCAGCTGTAAGAGTTGATGAAGGAGGGGGAGGAGGAGGACAGAGGAGCGAAGAGAACGTTCTGAAGAGTGCACGAGAGTCAGAGCAGTTGTGTATTTTGTTGTGATAGTATGTAGTTTTAGCAGTGGAGACGTTACTAGAGAAAGAAGCGAGAAGAGACTGATACAGGGTCAGGTCAGTAGTGTTTTTAGTTTTGCGCCACTTCCTCTCTGCCGCCCGGAGCCCAGAGCGATGTTCGCGGAGAACATCAGACAGCCAGGGGGCAGAGGGAGTGGTGCGGGCTGGCCTGGATGAAACGGAACAGAAGTTGTCTAAGCAAGATGTTAGAGTGGAGCAAAGAGTGTCAGTAGCACTGTTAGTGTCCAGTGCTGAGAACTGAGCAGGTGGAGGGAGTGAGGATGAAACCATAGTGGATAGACGGGAGGGAGAGAGTGAGCGTAGATTACGCCGAAAGGTAATCAGCGGAGGAGTGTGTGTTGTGTTAGGAGTTAGTAGGAGGTTAAGAGTGATGAGAAAGTGATCTGAGGTGTGTAAAGGAGTAACTAAAGTGACGTCTGTGGAGCAGTAGCGTGTGTAGATAAGATCAAGATGGTTACCTGATTTATGAGTAGCTGTAGTAGATACTCGCTTAAGATCAAATGAGGTCAGAAGAGTGGTGAAGTCTGCAGCCTGGGGTTTATCAAGGTGGATGTTGAAGTCACCGAGCAGTACCAGAGGAGTGCCATCCTCAGGGAAGTGAGAGAGTAACATATCCAATTCCTCCAGGAAGTTACCCAGTTGACCTGGAGGACGATAAATAACTACAACATGGATTTTAGCAGGGTGAGTGACAGTGATTGAGTGCGATTCAAATGAGCAGTTGCCAGATAGAGAAGGAATGGGCTCAAATTTCCAATCCTTTGAGATGAGCAGACCAGTACCTCCGCCCCTCCCAATCTGGCGAGAGGTGTGTGAAAAAGCGAAATTATTTGAGAGGGCCGCAGGAGCGGCAGTGTCTTCTGGTTTGATCCAGGTTTCAGTTAGAGCCATGAGACTGAGATATGAATGAGTGGAAATAGATGAAATAAAGTCTGCTTTGTTTACAGCAGACTGGCAATTCCAGAGACCAATTGGAATGGACATTAATGTAGCAGAGGAAATGGGTACACTACGCAGATTAGTAGGATTACGGCGTCTAGAATGTACAGAGCGTGATTTACGGGTGTCAGTGATGCGCGGGTTGATCCAAAATGAGCGGGTGCCCGCGGCCACCCGCGGTTACCCGCGGTTACGAGTCATCCAAAAATATTTTTAATGATATTCGGGTCACGGTCGGTCGGATCGTCAATAAATCCTTATTTACCTTTTGAATGTTGAGCGTTATTAACTTTTGAATAAATGCTGGCGCGGGACAAAATGCCCGATTTCCCAAAACGTTGAACTGAGCAATGCCATTGTACCATTTTAATAGGCTACTTTTAAACGCATTTAAAGTCAGTTTTATGTATTTTCTGAGAGGGGGCGGGATTTTTGTTGGGAAAGTCGGGGGAGAGACGCACACTTCGATTAGACTGGATAAACACATGCAGCATCTTAATTGTTAAGAAAATTAAACGAAATAAATGAATAAATCAAGCCTGTATTACATAACACTAGGCTATATCATACAGCATTCAGAAAAATAACAGTTTGCGCTCCAAAGGGCTTTCACACTTTTCCAAATGTTTTCCAAATGTGGGCTGATGAATTCTTCAAGCCAGGTCGAAACATAAACATCGCGTTCATCAATAATATGCATCTGGAGCTGAAATGGAAAATGATGGGCCGCCTCAAGAACTGCCTGCTCTCGCCGCTGCACCTCTGAGCACCACGCCAGGGCCTGAAACATTTTCTCAATGGCCCAATGAGCTACGATGAGCATTTACTACTTTTAAAAAATGCGGGTCAGGAAGCGGGTCGGGTACAATATTTTCTTCTTTTTTTTTTGCGGTCCGAGTTGCGGGCGGGTTGGTTGAAAACGTCGGTCGGGTGCGGGTTGTTTATACATTGACCCGCGCATCACTGACGGGTGTGTGTGATAATAGTAGAGATTTGGAAGCACATTGTGAATACGGGTCAGAGAAATTAGCAGATGAAAACAAGCAAAAACACAAAAGTGGACAAAGTATATATATATAGCTATACTCAAGTGCCTTGTCGGTGTCCTTGCTCGAGTGGAGTCGCGCAGAGTAGAGTCGAATGGTCTTTACACTCTTAAAAGTCTTCACACGAGGGCTGCCGCGGAGTACTACTCAATTTATACTCACATTAAATGTCGTTATTGAATACAGCTGGCTACTCCCAGTGAAACGCGTTAGTTCGCACGAGGTCAAACAATAACAAACCAGACTACAACAAACAGCCAACTACAGCAAACAGACAGCGTTCTAAAGAACAGCTGAACTACAGATCAAATGAGGAAAATGTAAACAGAACTCACACACTAGCTGTTTTCCCTGATGTTCGATGCTTCTCTCTGACTCAAAGTAAACAATGAACGCTCTATATACCACGCTGGCTTATGGCCACGCCCAGTGAAACGCGTTAGTTCGCACGAGGTCAAACAATAACAAACCAGACTACAACAAACAGCCAACTACAGCAAACAGACAGCGTTCTAAAGAACAGCTGAACTAGAGATCAAATGAGGAAAATGTAAACAGAACTCACACACTAGCTGTTTTCCCTGATGTTCGATGCTTCTCTCTGACTCAAAGTAAACAATGAACGCTCTATATACCACGCTGGCTTATGGCCACGCCCAGTGAAACGCGTTAGTTCGCACGAGGTCAAACAATAACAAACCAGACTACAACAAACAGCCAACTACAGCAAACAGACAGCGTTCTAAAGAACAGCTGAACTACAGATCAAATGAGGAAAATGTAAACAGAACTCACACACTAGCTGTTTTCCCTGATGTTCGATGCTTCTCTCAGTTATCTATAAGTTATTTATAGTAACTACTGAGTTGTGAGAGCGCTGTGCTGTCAGCGCGAGTTTATTGTGTTTGAATCTGAGAGTTCTGAATAAACACGAGTCCCAGTCACACCGAGTACGTCTTCATCATTATTACCAACTTTGTAACACATGCAAAGTACCATTACAGCTGTCGAGATGAACGAGTTACGAGTAAGTGTTGATTATAGCATTATTTTTAGATATGTTCCTATCATATGAAAAGCGTAAGTGACGCGCATTGAGTACACAGCGCAAACAAAGACACAACAGCAGTAATCGAATGTAATCCAGTTTATTGTGGGGATAGCTGGCTAGCCCGTATACCAGGGGTGTCCAAAGTCCGGCCCGCGGGCCAAATGCGGCCCGGGGATGAATTTCAAACGGCCTGCAGCGCGTCTATTAAAATGTATTATATGAGGCCCGCCACGGATCATTTACAAATCATGCAGTTTCACGATGTCGCCGCAAGGTGGCAGTACTAGACTTCAGGCCAGGGAAACAGCGCCCAAAGCGGAACGAAACAGCGCTACTGCTTGTGCTCTGCGCAACACGCGAGCTCTGACTCTGAACAAATGTGTTTACCTGTTGAGTGTCTCGATCACGCGCCCACTAAACAGCCTTCCGAAGCCCGTGAGAAGTGTTCGAGTTCAGCACTGAGGTCTCCGGTACTGAATCTCTCTGTGATTTGATTTAATTTAAATCCAGTTAATAAACAACACTAACGTGCAAATCAGCTGAGCCGATTCAAAATACTTTTCAAACAACAATTCGCATTTCGAATTTATCATGGATTTACTGTGGTAACACCTGTAACCGTGATAATTTGTCAGAAATGTAGGTTAATATCTAATTTTATTTAATTTGTAATGTAGACATGTATTAAATGAGTAATAAAGGCCAAATTGCAGACAATTTTTTTGTCATAAACTTGCAGTTTTGTGCATTTGTAATTATGTCTACAGACTAAATACCATTATATATATATATATATATATATATATATATATATATATATATATATATATATATATATATATATATATATATATATATATATAATGTATTTATTACTTTTTGCCTTGTGTGCACTGCAAAAAATGCTGTCATTTAGTATTTTTGTCCTGTTTCTAGTTTAAATATCTAAAAATTATTAAATCAAGATGTTACGAGATAAGTTAAATGACATTAGATATTTTTTCTTGTTTTCTGGAAAATAAAATTTAATTGAAGTGAGTTTTTGT
Organism: Gobio occitaniae; assembly: GCA_033150135.1. Lineage (NCBI taxonomy): Eukaryota > Metazoa > Chordata > Actinopteri > Cypriniformes > Gobionidae > Gobio > Gobio occitaniae. The sequence continues at coordinate 52,420 of JARQWZ010003781.1, forward strand.
TTAAAACAAGCAAATATATCTGCCAATGGGGTAAGAAAAATAATGTTTCTGTTTGGAATCTTTAAGGAAGATTTTGGAAGATTATTTTTCTAATCCATTGGCAGATAATTTAGTTTGTTTCAAGCAAAAACTCAATTCATTTTTATTTCCCCCCCCCAGGAAACAAGAAAAAATATGTAATTTTCCTTAGTAAGAGCATCTTGGTTTCAGAACTTTTTGATATTTGGACTGAAAAAAGACAGAAAAGCATGTTTTGTAGTGTGGTTTTACCTGTGGTGATCTAAATAGAACTCTATTCTTATTTAAATTTAATAATTGCTCTAACTCCGTAATAATATAAAAATTTTACCCATTAAAACTTTTTGGTTGATGAAAGTTTTACAGATATTGTTAAATATCTATCTATCTATCTATCTATCTATCTATCTATCTATCTATCTATCTATCTATCTATCTATCTATCTATCTATCTGTCTGTCTGTCTGTCTGTCTGTCTGTCTGTCTGTCTGTCTGTCTGTCTGTCTGTCTGTCTGTCTGTCTGTCTGTCTATCTATCTATCTATCTATCTATCTATCTATCTATCTATCTATCTATCTATATATATATATATATAGATATATATATATATATAATATATATATATAATAGAAAAGGGACCGGCCCCCGGGTATGTCCACAACATCGAATCCGGCCCCCTTTAAAAAAAGTTTGGACACCCCTGCCGTATACCCTCACGCTTACCCCCCTTCTGCTTAATCTCGCGTCGCGTTTGGTGCCTCCGCTGTGGGCGAGATGCAGTACTGGGGGTCGGGGATGTTGAAGGCCGACCGGTCAGTGCAGAACGAGCTTTGGCGTGCGTAAGGTTTATCTCTAAAGAGATGTGAGTCTGCTGATGTTGAGCAGAAACGACTGTATGCACATTTTAGAACAGATAGACGCGACGAGGACGTACAAAAACACTGACTCACAAGATAGAAAACACGAAAACACCGTTCTGTCTGGAGAGAGAGAAGCCGCAGTGTGTGCACGAATAATAAATAATTAGCTACACATCAGAAATCACTGATCACAGATCAGAAGGAACTGAAAAAAAGACTTCTGTTTTCATTTGTACATCCAAACACTGAGAAACTGCCAGCGTTCACTCGTTCACAAGCAATGATCTCTCGAGCGTTTGCATGGGCGTGCCAGATTCTCTGGGTGGAGGAAAGGGAGGAAACCGTTCCTGCTTGGACGTCAAACCAGGAGACTTCAGGATTGGCTTGTCTGGCCTGTCATTTTCTCAAAGGCAGAGAAAGACAGCCAGAACTCGGGTTTACACCGATCAACATTTCTATCCACTTGGGGACAATATTCAGGCTAGGGGAACTCATATTAATGTTGAAAAACCTCATAAAATGAAAATTTCATGCCATGGGACCTTTAATTAGGCTATTGTACATGCCATCAGCTCAATTTAGGGACCATGTTTTTTTTTCTCTTATTCACACTTTTGATACTATTGTGTCTATTTTACAGAAAAGAATAATAAACTATTTAAAAAGATAATTAACACAGAAATATCAGTGAAGATGACTGTAAAAAATACAAATGTACATAAAATATAATTACATCATTCTTCAATTATTGCACTTGAATGCTTTGAATACATTAATAAATCAATAAAAGGTAAGGTAACTAGAGATTAATGCCAGCTCCAGCTTGGATCCAGCCTCCGAAGACTTCAGATGAACCAACACCAGATGACACCTACCCCTGCAAGGTCTCCAGAACATCAAATATGGATGAAATACAAAATGTATAATCATGTTATCATTGCTTTGAAATGCAAACAAATTTTGCTTAAATGGATATATGATATTTGTCAATACTGTAATTTGTAATATCCTACAACATTTGGGGAAGTAAAACATTTCACTGGTGATTTATACCCATCGTGCTTGAATATCATCTTTCAAATTTTCAAAGATTTTTACTGTAGCGTTATGAATTTATGGAACAACAAATTTGACAAACGACAGTACAGTAAGACCCTTTACATTAATGGCACCAGTGGCCCATTTGGAGGCGCTATATCTCGGCTGCCTTTATGGGTGCGTTCACAGTTCCACTGGGCCTTTATACCCAGTGTGCCTGACTGTCACCATGCATACTTACAGACATTTTTACTGTAGCATTTTAAAGTTATGGATTAATAAATTTGACAAATATGACAATACAGTTAGAATAGCTATTGCATTGTTGGCCCATTTGGAGGCGCTATATCTCGGCTGCCTTTATGGGTGCGTTCACAGTTCCACTGGGGCTTTATACCCAGTGTGCCTGACTGTCACCATGCAAAATTCCAGACATTTTTATTGTAGCATTTTGAAGTTATGGATTAATGAATTTGACATATGACAATACAGTTAGAAGAGCTAGTGCATTGTTGGCCTATTTGGAGGCGCTATATCTCGGCTTTCTTTATGGGTGCATTCACAGTTGCACTGGGGCTTTATACCCAGTGTGCCTGAATGTCACCATGCAAAATTCCAGACATTTTTACTGTAGTATTTTTAAGTTATGGATTAATGAATTTGACATATGACAATACAGTTAGAAGAGCTAGTGCATTGTTGGCCTATTTGGAGGCGCTATATCTCGGCTTTCTTTATGGGTGCATTCACAGTTGCACTAGGGCTTTATACCCAGTGTGCCTGACTGTCACCATGCAAAATTCCAGACATTTTTATTGTAGCATTTTGAAGTTATGGATTAATGAATTTGACATATGACAATACAGTTAGAAGAGCTAGTGCATTGTTGGCCCATTTGGAGGCGCTATATCTCGGCTTTCTTTATGGGTGCATTCACAGTTGCACTGGGGCATTATACCCAGTGTGCCTGACTGTGACCATGCAAAATTCCAGACATTTTTACTGTAGCATTTTGAAGTTATGGATTAATGAATTTGACATATGACAATACAGTTAGAAGAGCTAGTGCATTGTTGGCCTATTTGGAGGCGCTATATCTCGGCTTTCTTTATGGGTGCATTCACAGTTGCACTGGGGCTTTATACCCAGTGTGCCTGAATGTCACCATGCAAAATTCCAGACATTTTTACTGTAGTATTTTTAAGTTATGGATTAATGAATTTGACATATGACAATACAGTTAGAAGAGCTAGTGCATTGTTGGCCTAATTGGAGGCGCTATATCTCGGCTTTCTTTATGGGTGCATTCACAGTTGCACTAGGGCTTTATACCCAGTGTGCCTGAATGTCACCATGCAAAATTCCAGGCATTTTTACTACAGCATTTTGAAGTTATGGATTCATGAAATTGACATATATGACAATACAGTTAGAAGAGCTATTGCATTGTTGGCCCATTTGGAGGCGCTATATCTCGGCTGCCTTTATGTGTACGTTCACAGTTCCACTGGGGCTTTATACCCAGTGTGCCTGACTATCACCATGCAAAATTCCAGACATTTTTACTGTAGCATTTTGAAGTTATGGATTAATGAATTTGACATATGACAATACAGTTAGAAGAGCTAGTGCATTGTTGGCCTATTTGGAGGCGCTATATCTCGGCTTTCTTTATGGGTGCATTCACAGTTGCACTAGAGCTTTATACCCAGTGTGCCTGAATGTCACCATGCAAAATTCCAGGCATTTTTACTGTAGTATTTTGAAGTTATGGATTAATGAATTTGACATATGACAATACAGTTAGAAGAGCTAGTGCATTGTTGGCCTATTTGGAGGCGCTATATCTCGGCTTTCTTTATGGGTGCATTCACAGTTGCACTAGAGCTTTATACCCAGTGTGCCTGAATGTCACCATGCAAAATTCCAGGCATTTTTACTGTAGTATTTTGAAGTTATGGATTAATGAATTTGACATATGACAATACTGTACAGTTAGAAGAGCTAGTGCATTGTTGGCCCATTTGGAGGCGCTATATCTCGGCTTTCTTTATGGGTGCATTCACAGTTGCACTGGGGCATTATGCAGTGTGCCTGACTGTCACCATGCAAAATTCCAGACATTTTCACTACAGCATTTTGAAGTTATGGATTCATGAATTTGACATATATGACAATACAGTTAGAAGAGCTATTGCATTGTTGGCCCATTTGGAGGCGCTATATCTCGGCTGCCTTTATGGGTACGTTCACAGTTCCACTGGGGCTTTATACCCAGTGTGCCTGACTGTCACCATGCACAATTCCAGACATTTTTACTGTAGTATTTTTAAGTTATGGATTAATGAATTTGACATATGACAATACAGTTAGAAGAGCTAGTGCATTGTTGGCCTATTTGGAGGCGCTATATCTCGGCTTTCTTTATGGGTGCATTCACAGTTGCACTGGGGCTTTATACCCAGTGTGCCTGAATGTCACCATGCAAAATTCCAGGCATTTTTACTACAGCATTTTGAAGTTCTGGATTCATGAATTTGACATATATGACAATACAGAATAGCTATTGCATTGTTGGCCCATTTGGAGGCGCTATATCTCGGCTTTCTTTATGGGTGCATTCACAGTTGCACTGGGGCAATATACCCAGTGTGCCTGACTGTGACCATGCAAAATTCCAGACATTTTTACTGTAGCATTTTGAAGTTATGGATTAATGAATTTGACATATGACAATACAGTTAGAAGAGCTAGTGCATTGTAGGCCGATTTGGAGGCGCTATATCTTGGCTTTCTTTATGGGTGCATTCACAGTTGCACTGGGGCTTTATACCCAGTGTGCCTGAATGTCACCATGCAAAATTCCAGACATTTTTACTGTAGTATTTTTAAGTTATGGATTAATTAATTTTACATATGACAATACAGTTAGAAGAGCTAGTGCATTGTTGGCCCATTTGGAGGCGCTATATCTCGGCTTTCTTTATGGGTGCATTCACAGTTGCACTAGGGCTTTATACCCAGTGTGCCTGAATGTCACCATGCAAAATTCCAGGCATTTTTACTACAGCATTTTGAAGTTATGGATTCATGAATTTGACATATATGACAATACAGTTAGAAGAGCTATTGCATTGTTGGCCCATTTGGAGGCGCTATATCTCGGCTGCCTTTATAGGTACGTTCACAGTTCCACTGGGGCTTTATACCCATTGTGCCTGACTGTCACATGCAAAATTCCAGACATTTTTACTGTAGCATTTTGAAGTTATGGATTAATGAATTTGACATATGACAATACAGTTAGAAGAGCTAGTGCATTGTTGGCCTATTTGGAGGCGCTATATCTCGGCTTTCTTTATGGGTGCATTCACAGTTGCACTGGGGCTTTATACCCAGTGTGCCTGAATGTCACCATGCAAAATTCCAGACATTTTTACTGTAGTATTTTTAAGTTATGGATTAATGAATTTGACATATGACAATACAGTTAGAAGAGCTAGTGCATTGTTGGCCTATTTGGAGGCGCTATATCTCGGCTTTCTTTATGGGTGCATTCACAGTTGCACTGGGGCTTTATACCCAGTGTGCCTGAATGTCACCATACAAAATTCCAGGCATTTTTACTGTAGTATTTTGAAGTTATGGATTAATGAATTTGACATATGACAATACTGTACAGTTAGAAGAGCTAGTGCATTGTTGGCCCATTTGGAGGCGCTATATCTCGGCTTTCTTTATGGGTGCATTCACAGTTGCACTGGGGCATTATACCCAGTGTGCCTGACTGTCACCATGCAAAATTCCAGGCATTTTTACTACAGCATTTTGAAGTTATGGATTCATGAATTTGACATATATGACAATACAGTTAGAAGAGCTATTGCATTGTTGGCCCATTTGGAGGCGCTATATCTCGGCTGCCTTTATGGGTACGTTCACAGTTCCACTGGGGCTTTATACCCAGTGTGCCTGACTGTCACCATGCAAAATTCCAGACATTTTTACTGTAGCATTTTAAAGTTATGGATTAATGAATTTGACATATATGACAATACAGTTAGAATAGCTATTGCATTGTTGGCCCATTTGGAGGCGCTATATCTCGGCTGCCTTTATGGGTGCATTCACAGTTGCACTGGGGCATTATACCCAGTGTGCCTGACTGTGACCATGCAAAATTCCAGACATTTTTACTGTAGTATTTTGAAGTTATGGATTAATGAATTTGACATAAGACAATACAGTTAGAAGAGCTAGTGCATTGTTGGCCCATTTGGAGGCGCTATATCTCGGCTTTCTTTATGGGTTTATTCACAGTTGCACTGGGGCATTATACCCAGTGTGCCTGACTGTCACCATGCAAAATTCCAGACATTTTTACTACAGCATTTTGAAGTTATGGATTAATGAATTTGACATATATGACAATACAGTTAGAATAGCTATTGCATAGTTGGCCCAATTGGAGGCGCTATATCTCGGCTGCCTTTATAGTTGCGTTCACAGTTCTACTGGGATATTATACCCAGTGTGCCTGACTGTCACCATGCAAAATTCCAGACATTTTTACTATAGCATTTTGAAGTTATGGATTAATGAATTTGACATATATGACAATACAGTTAGAAGAGCTATTGCATTGTTGGCCCATTTGGAGGCGCTATATCTCGGCTTCCTTTATGGGTGCGTTCACAGTTCAACTGGGGCTTTATATCCAGTGTGCCTGACTGTCACCATGCAAAATTCCAGACATTTTTACTGTAGCATTTTGAAGTTATGGATTAATGAATTTGACATATGACAATACAGTTAGAAGAGCTAGTGCATTGTTGGCCCATTTGGAGGCGCTATATCTCGGCTTTCTTTATGGGTGCATTCACAGTTGCACTGGGGCATTATACCCAGTGTGCCTGACTGTCACCATGCAAAATTCCAGACATTTTTACTACAGCATTTTGAAGTTATGGATTAATGAATTTGACATATATGACAATACAGTTAGAATAGCTATTGCATTGTTGGCCCATTTGGAGGCACTATATCTCGGCTGCCTTTATAGTTGCGTTCACAGTTCTACTGGGATATTATACCCAGTGTGCCTGACTGTCACCATGCAAAATTCCAGACATTTTTACTATAGCATTTTGAAGTTATGGATTAATGAATTTGACATGTATGACAATACAGTTAGAAGAGCTATTGCATTGTTGGCCCATTTGGAGGCACTATATCTCAGCTGCCTTTATGGGTGCGTTCACAGTTCTACCGGGATATTATACCCATTGTGCCTGACTGTCACCATGCAAAATTCCAGACATTTTTACCGTAGCATTTTGAAGTTATGGATTAATGAATTTGACATACACTCACCTTAAGGATTATAAGGAACACCATACTAATACTGTTTGACACCCTTTCGCCTTCAGAACTGCCTTAATTCTGTGAAAAGTGCTGAAAGCATTCTTTAGAAATGTTGGCCCATATTGATAGGATAGCATCTTGCAGTTGATGGAGATTTGTGGGATGCACATCCAGGACACGAAGCTCCCGTTCCACCACATCCCAAAGATGCTCTATTGGGTTGAGATCTGGTGACTGTGGGGGCCATTTTAGTACAGTGAACCCATTGTCATGTTCAAGAAACCAATTTGAAATGATTCGAGCTTTGTGACATGGTGCATTATCCTGCTGGAAGTAGCCATCAGAGGATGGGGACATGGTGGTCATAAAGGGATGGACAGGTAGGCCGTGGCATTTAAACGATGCCCAATTGGCACTAAGGGGCCTAAAGTGTGCCAAGAAAACATCCCCCACACCATTACACCACCACCACGAGCCTGCACAGTGGTAACAAGTCATGATGGATCCATGTTCTCATTCTGTTTACGCCAAATTCTGACTCTACCATCTGAATGTCTCTACAGAAATCGAGACTCATCAGACCAGGCAACATTTTTCCAGTCTTCAACTGTCCAATTTTGGTGAGCTTGTGCAAATTGTAGCCTCTTTTTCCTATTTGTAGTGGAGATGAGTGGTACCCGGTGGGGTCTTCTGCTGTTGTAGCCCATCCGCCTCAAGGTTGTGCGTGTTGTGGCTTCACAAATGCTTTGCTGCATACCTCGGTTGTAACAAGTGGTTAATTCAGTCAAAGTTGCTCTTCTATCAGCTTGAATCAGTCGGCCCATTCTCCTCTGACCTCTAGCATCAACAAGGCATTTTCGCCCACAGGACTGCCGCATACTGAATGTTTCTCCCTTTTCACACCATTCTTTGTAAACCCTAGAAATGGTTGTGCGTGAAAATCCCAGGAACTGAGCAGATTGTGAAATACTCAGACTGGCCCGTCTGGCACCAACAACCATGCCATGCTCAAAATTGCTTAAATCACCTTTCTTTCCCATTTTGACATTCAGTTTGGAGACATTCACGTAATTACGTGTTTACGCGTCAGTTTCACACATCTTGGCCCTGTTGGCCTTCCATATGATATTCGCCTCAATCCGTGCAAGTTGAACATTTCATTTCTTGAGCGGAAGATTCACAAGATGCGTTGTCGCGCAAGCCAATCAGTGAAGAGCTTATTGACACGTCCGGTTTGACAGGTAATCAAACTGGGCACCTACAGCTGTCATCCCCAAGTAGCGCTGGAAGCATAGCCTGTAAAAAAAATATGAACGTAGTATCCGTGACGTCACCCATAGGATTCTGATGAGCAGTTTTGAAGCGTAAAGTAGAGTCGAGGTGGCCGTTGCCATCTTGGCAGCGCGTCACTCCCGGATAACAGAAAATGGGCAAAAAGGCGGGACGTGGGTGGAGCTGAGGTGACGCGATGACTAACAGACTGCAGATAAATGGCTATCCACCTGTCACTCAAAGTGGCCACGCACTTAATTATGCACAACTTTAATGCTTTATATAATCTAAACGAATGAGTTTAAAAAAAAAAAATCCTCCTCACAGTTGTCATGAAGGGCAAAATTAGTCGTATAGACCAAAACCACAATTTGTACCAGGCTGTAAACATGTTTTATTCTGCTGTAAAGTTGGGCATTTTAACATGGGGCTCAATGAGATTCTGCTCCCTTCTGGAGCCTGTCCCTAGTGGCCAGTCGATGAATTGCAGTTTAAGTCACTTCTGTATTGGCTTCAAGAGAAACTGCAGGAGGTTGCCGCTTGGCTGGAAGCGGCTGTCATCCAGGTGTAGTTCCTCCCCGAGAAGACAGTGAAATTCAAAGAGTTGTGTTTGCCTCTGGGTGGTGCATTGAACCCAGACACGTTGGCGTTTGGCTTTCCAGCTGTAACAGTGGTGGTGGTCACCCTTGACTTAAAGGTGCACTATGTAAAACATTTTCAGTAAAATATCCAAAGACCACTAGGCCAGTGTTATTTTGTTCAGTTGAGTACTTACAATATCCCAAATATTTCCAACTATTTGTAAATCGTGAGAAAATTGCTATTTTAACCAAGGAACCGGGACGTGTGAGGAAGTCGCCTGTTAATTGCGTCATATATGTGTTACCCTTGGTCTCCGGTTTTATTTTGCAGAAACGCTTAACTCTTACTGCAGTGTGCAACATGTGTCATAGCAGCCGCCAAGCAAACGCAAAGAGTAATGTCATAACATAATTTTCAACACACTCAGATGTGTCTAATATGATAAACAGAGCTGCGTTACCTCAAACTAATGACCGGAAAAGGGGAAGTGGCGCCGGCGACTGTGGCATAATTAAAGTCCCACCGGCGACTATGCCATAATAACAGTCCTGCTGCTCGCGAGGCGTGTGTAGCGTTCATCTTATTAACAATCGCTCCAGCGGCCTTGCTCAGTTCCTATAACACACGGCCCTGCTCTGCTTCATACTACAGTGACGTTAATAATCGCATCCATGAACATGATTTCTGCCCGAGTCCTATCCCGATTCTTTTCCACCGGCTGTGAGGTGAAAACCACGTCCCAAGATTCTGCGCTCAAACATGGCGTCATCAAACTACACCTTTGTTTTGAATAGACGACCTCTAGTGGACGCAAAAGTTACATAGTGCAGCTTTAAATAAATTGTTTCTTTTATGAAAACCTCAGACTTCTACAACAGGTACAGAGCAGCAATATTTGTTATCTTCAACATGTTTGATGGCGGAAAAATGTCAGAAAGAAATGTTTATGTGCATGAAAACACTCCTCATTGCTTGATGTTTTTATTCGAAAAACAAGTTGTCCCGCGAATAAACTAGAGCAGTGGTTCTCAAACTTTTTAGACCAAGTACCACCTCAGAAAATATTTGGCTCTCCAAGTACCACCATAATGACCAACATTAAAATACAGTAGCGTGGTAGGCCAAACTATTTAGCTACAGGTCTGCACAGTTCAAAAACGAGGAAGTTTATTCCTATCCTAATAAGGATATTAATGGTTGTCAACCACTTTAACATTGTAAATACAGAGTTTGTACATTAACACTGCACTGTGCTTACATACAGGTAAATAAAATAATTAACTAATGATTAAATTAAAATGTGTTGTACTTAAATGTGAAAAAAAATATTATTATAATATATAAAATATATATTATTACTTTTTAGTGATTCATCTGCATACCACTAGAGGCAGCCTGAGTACCACTAGTGGTACTCGTACCACACTTTGAGAACCACTGAACTAGAGCGAGTAACGCGATGCGAATGTTCACATCTCTTTTGGTGTGAGTGAATATTTGCACCGTGTTTCGAAAGGGAAAAAGAAACAAATGAATTATCAACAACAATAAAATAAATTTTTCCTAGAGACAAATTCAAAGATCAAAAGTATTTGGTGATGTATAGCAGCGATATTACATTAAAGTTTAACAATGTGTAATCCTTTTTTTATTATTGATTGGCATTAAGGACTTTTCAAAGACTCCATTTCTAGCAAGAATAGTTTACATTTTAGGTATGAATTTCACAAATTTATTTTACAGGTGCAGTATTTATTTAACATACAAAATATAGTTCACAACATACTCAAACATTTTGATTCTGTGTGTAAGGGCATATAACATATTTTAGAGATAACTTATAATTTACATTTCTTGGGGCAAATAAAACAAAACTAACATCAGACCAAAATGTTAAAGACAAATCACAGTTATAAAACAAAGTAGCCATAAATGTCCAATACTGTTGCCATTTTAGTAGCATCTTTTTCTTTACTGGCTTGATCTCTGTCCTACAATATAGCATTAGAATGTCTACCGTTTCTTCTTCCACTGCCTGTTTAGCTAATCTGTCCACTTTTTCATTTCCTTTAATTCCCACATAAACTGCACTGTTGTAAGACAAATAGACTTTGAATAATATCTTATTATATCTGGCTTTGTTTCTGGTTGTTGAGTATCAATACTAATGCCAAACATAAGTCTGAGCATATGACAGCATTCCAAATGTCTAAGTCATAAATTGTACTGCTAGCAGAATGGCCATCTGTTCTCCTGTATACACAGATAACTGATCAGTTATTCTAGCCTTTTTTGTAAACTTTAACTTTGGGAAATTGACTGCCACTCCACTTGGCCTCCATTTGAAATCTTGCTCTTATTGCCTCCATTTCATTACGCCCTTCTTTTTGTCCTCACACCAGTAATGTTCGATTTGGATGTGGAATAATCCATAAAGAAACAGGTGCATATACTGTACATTTTCAATGAGTGAAATTTTTAGTTGTGTGGACTTTCAATTGATGGAAAAACTAATGAGAGAATATTAAAAAATATGTTCTGTTCTGAATACGAACAGAATAGTAGTCCTCTATTTAAAAGCTTATATTTCATCTGTACAATTTAAGGTTAATTAAGATTCAAAATAGTGATCACTTCATGTTAGTAGCACTGTTAAAACTTGGCAAGGAGAACAACATTGACATGGAGCCAATGCAAGTTTGGGTTCAAAGTCAAGAAAGAAAAAAGGTTGTGATTCAAGTGTAGAACATCTAGGCCCATTCCCCACTGTTTAGTGAAGTCAGACATAATGGAGAGATAGATTAAAATGGGTAAAAATTATATTTTTCTCAGCTGATTTGCTGTACTATGAAGCAAAGCATATTCCAGAAGAAAATGAGACTTAACATTTTTAATGTTATCTATAAGAATGTTTAAAAAAACAACAACAACAAAACAATACATTTATACAACGGTATCTTATTTTCCTAAGTGTCTATTAGTTTCTGTTTGAGGTTTATCCACCACGGAAAAGGTTGTTTAATCTGTCCAGCTCTTTGCAGTTCTCCATGGTCATGAGCTCAGCCTTTCGCTGTAGTCTTTCGTCTCTGTAGACTTTAGCAGCATACAGCAGATCTGTTTCTGAAGGGGATGACACGATGACAAAACTGATTTAATTACGACATCAAAGCACATACCTAGGCAATGGTAAAGATGAAATAATGAGACATACTTGTCTGTCTTTCCTTCCAGCAGTTGTTGCGCACATTAGAAACATAATCATCCTCTACATTCTTCTCAATCTTTAGCAAAGTTGAGCCCTTATATTCTGATTTGAAATCTCTGGTGACAAAATAGTCCACATGCAGGTTCTCAGTTTGTCTCTTAACAGTCTGTCCTGTGGACCTAGATGTGAAGGAGCAGAGATCACAACCATTACACAGTATGAACATTTAGAATTTAATGGTACAAGCATATAAAAGTGCTAGAACCCAATATATTTATTCAGATTTTCTTTCTAAATATTAGGGTAACATGAGGTAAGATGAAACCCCCGAACCCCACCCCATAGATGGCAAAAATCTTATCTCAGCACTTTTGATGAATGACTGTCATTACATTTTTTTTCCCATTTAATCTAAATATCAACATTTGTGAAATATAGTCAGCTGAAACAGTTTTGAGGTTAATTGATTAATTAGTAATTATGACATTTTATGATGTTGAATATCATCGCTTTTTGTGTCTATTTTAATGAGGGATTTGTGGACACATCAATGTTTTTGGATTTGTGAAGTAAAAGTTATAGTTTTTATTAAAAAGATATAAGTACACTCTAAAAAAAAAGTCTCGTAATCATAAGGGAACCTTTTTTAGTGCTATATAGCACCAATTTTGGTGCTTCAGTGGTTCTTCAGAGGTGCTATATAGCACCTTAGTCAAAGAACCGGTGAAGAACCTCTGAAGAACCGCTGAAGAACCACTGAAGCACCAAAAATGGTGCTATATAGCACTAAAAAAGGTTCCCCTATGATTACGAGCCAAGAACTATTTTTGGTGCCATATAGAACCTTTTTTTTTTAGAGTGTAGATAAGATGACCCCCTGTGGTGAAAATCAAGTTTTAAATGTTGTTCAGGTCTGGTGTTTTTAATGTGCTTTCAGCAAAGTCAATACCATTGCTGAGTATTTTCTTCTTAAAACTGCAGTGAAAAAAGACTCTAAATTCTCAAAAACGTAGTTTGAAATCGTCTGTGTTTCTTATATTACAAACTACCTTATAACCAATCGCAACGTGCAGGTGGGCATTAGCATATCATTAACTATGCTCTGAAGCAGGGGAGTCTAAAGAGAAGTCAGGTTATCCAGGCACATTTTTCGGTTGATATGAAAAATCGGATACATAGGGTCCAGCAAACTAGTGGGTGAAGTATGTATATTAAGCATCTTCCCCCATGTTACCCTATTATTTGCAGCCAAAGCACCACAGGTGATGAAACCCATTACATTTGTTCAGATTTTCTTCTTTAGTATTATTAGGGGTCATTACAGTCAAGCTGCTGGAATAAAAAAATGTATAATTATAATGATGTTTTATTATGAGCTACTGCCTCTATGTTCTTTCATTTGCGCCTTGTCAGTAGATCATGGCCAGAACTTTCTACTTCCATTGGAAGGGGATTCCATTTATGGGATTGCGGTCTCATGCTAATTTGCGGTTTAGTAAATCTTGCCCCTAGTATAGGACTGGTGCATGTGCATGAAAAACATTGTTTAAACACTTTTCAATAAAGACCCGTAAAGCTTATATTAATTTTACAAAATTCTCTTTAAAATACTGTATTCACTCTTCTGGGCAAAAAAAAAAAAGGGCCAAGACAAAAATGACAAAATATTTAGTGGTCTTTTAACGATCTTAACCATTTTAATCACAAATCACTGGTCAAGAAATTAGCAAGAATTGCACAAATACAGTAGATTGCACAAATGAAGTAACTTAGCATGGAATAGCCTTGCACTTTGTTTTCTTTAAATCATTAAGCCGTGTGGGTAAACTTGCAGATAGCTGTTTACAGAAAGAAGAGTAAGTGTTGTTCCACTCAATGTTAATGGCTTCAAACAGTTTATGAGTAGAGTTGAAAAATGTCTCCCAGTTTGTTTGAATTTAATGCAAGACCAAATATTCACTATAGGGTTCAAATCTGGACTCTGACCAGGCCACTCCTTGGTTGTCTTTGCAATTTGGGCAGGAGCATTGTCTTGTTGAAAAATAATATTGGATTATTCCTCTTTAGATAACTTTTCATTTGTGGGAAGCAAGCCATTCTGCAATATTCTCCTGTACTCTAAAGCATTAAATTACATTTCACAGTGAATTAGCTCACCAATACCAGCAGCTAAAAAGGCTCCCCACACAATGACACCTCTTCATCATCGTAGAGATGAATTTATTATAATATATATTTTCGAAGACACTGCTCTAGAACATCACAACACAACTCTGCAGAACCACTCTGAATCAAACTCCCCATATTCTGTCAATAACTTAATTGTGTCTTTGTTTTTCTTTATTTTTGAGACAGCAATGGCTTTTTAAGTAGTGTATTTGCTTAAATTTGGCTAATTTCCTGACTAATAATTTGTGGTTAAGACTTTTTTTTTACCCAGGAGTAAATATATATATTTAATATACACATACATATACATATATACATTATATATCACACACACATGCACACAAAATGGTAATAGTTATTTACATCTTTTGCTGTAGTGTGTCAGTAGTAAATATCCAAAACATTCCTTTTGCCATTTATTGTAATAATCCAGTGAAATTTTGTATGCACAAAAAGTCTAGCAACAGATGGTATGTTCCACACAGAGATCTGATCTTTCTAGCATCGAGTCTGTCTGTGATTACATGACGAAACAGGGGGGAAAAAACTGACAAACTAAATCCAGAAGAATTTTGACAAACCTACCTGCAAAGTTACCTGAAAAAACTGTGCGAGTGTACCTAGGATAAAAGCTGTTTTAAACACAAAGGGTGGTCACACCAACTATTGATTTAATTTAGTTAATAGAAGTTAATTGATAAATAAAATCTATTTATGACATTATTTTTGAAAGCATTCTTACTTCTCACAGCATTTTTACACAAGCGCCTAAAACCATTCACATTACTGTAGCTTTGCAGGAAGGTTCCTTTATGTGTCTTGGAGACGTTGGCACAGCTTGGACGTTGGATTTAGTCTCTGTTTTTTTGTTTCTTCATGTAATCCCATATGGACTCGATGATGGTGAGATCAGACCTCCGTGTGGAGAATACTGGCTGTTGTCAGACTTGTTGTGCATTCAAAAATTTCACTGGATTATTACAATTAATGGCACAGTACTGTGTATATACACCGATCAGGCATAATATTATTACCACTGACAGGTGAAGTGAATAGCACTGATTATCTCTTCATCACAGGACCTGTAAGTGGGTGCGATTATATTAGGCAGCAGGTGAACATTTTGTCCTCAAAGTTGATGTGTTAGAAGCAGGAAAAATGGGCAAGCGCAAAGATTTGAGCGAGTTTTACAAGGGCCAAATTGTGATGGCCAGACGACTTGGTCAGAGCATCTCCAAAACTGCAGCTCTTGTGGGATGGTCCCGGTCTGCAGTGGTCAGTATCTATTAAAAGTGGTCCAAAAGGAACAGTGGTGAACCGGCGACAGGGTCATGGGCGGCCAAGGCTTATTGATGCATGTGGGGAGTGAAGGCTGGCCCGTGTGGTCCGATCAAACAGACAAGCTACTGTAGCTCAAATTACAGAAGTTAATGCTGGTTCTGATAGAAAGGTGTCAGAATACACAGTGCATCGCAGTTTGTTGCGTACAGGGCTGCATAGCCGCAGACCAGTCAGGGTGCCCATGCTGACACTGCTGAAAGCGCCAACAGTGGGCACGTGAGCATCAGAACTGGAGGCCTGGAAAGTGGCCTGGTCTGATGAATCACATTTTCTTTTACCTCACATGGATGGCAGAGGGCGTGTGCGTCGCTTACCTGGGGAACACATGGCACCAGGATGCACTATGGGAAGAAGGCAAATGGCGGAGGCAGTGTGATGCTTTGGGCAATGTTCTGCTGGGAAACCTTGGGTCCTGCCATCCATGTGGATGTTACTTTGAAACGTACCACCTACCTAACCATTGTTGCAGACCATGTACACCCTTTCATGATAACGGTTGTCCCTGGTGGATGTGGCCTCTTTCAGCAGGATAATGCACCCTCCCTGACACAAAGGAAAAATGGTTCAGGAATGGTTTGAGGAGCACAAGTTTGAGGTGTTGACTTTGCCTCAAAATTCCTCAGATCTCAATCCAATCAAGCACCTGTGGGATGTGCTGAACAAACAAGTCCGATCCATGGAGGCCCTACCTCACTACTTACTGGACTTAAAGGATTTACTGCTAACATCTTGATGCCAGATACCACAGCACACCTTCAGGCAGGGGTCTCCACACTCGGTCCTGGAGGGCCGCTGTCCTGCAGAGTTTAGCTCCAACCCCAATTAAACACACCTGAACCAGCTAATCAATGTCTAACTAGGGCCTTGTAAGACACTGATTAGCAGGTTCAGGTGTGTTTATTTGAGGTTGGAGCTAAAGTCTGCAGGACAGCGGCCCTCCAGGACCGAGTGTGGAGACCCCTGCCTTCAGGGGTCTAGTGGAGTCCATGCCTCGATGGTTCAGGGCTGTTTTGGCAGCAAAAGGGGGACCAACACAATATTAGTCATAATGTTATGCCTGATCGGTGTATATACACACACTCTGAAATAGTTTGTGTGGTGTTGTGAGGCATGTATCATAAGGCATTATTACACATGATCTAAAGCATAAATTGTACGGTTGTATGAGGCATGTATTGTAAGGTATTATGACATACGGTCTGGAGTAAAGGCTATAAGGAGGTGTGGACATCAACATCTGGCTGAGGATTGAGACCAAGACCAGCACAACTATCGGCATCAGCTGAATAAACATGGAGTACCCACCCTGAAGAATAGACACCGGCATCAGTCATTATCTGTATGTTACTTCAAAACAAGAACAACAGAATGAATCATTCAAATAGGGCTGGGTAAAATTATAGATTTTCAGCGAACGATCCTGATATTGAATCTTAAAAAAACACCAAGGTCAATGTTTTATTTTATGACTATTATCAGTGGCAGTGTGAAAATGTATTTCTACAACTCTTTTTCTCTTGCAGATATCACTTTGTACTGGTGAGCAAACTCGCTTGTGCACAGACCCTATTCATTTTTAAAGACCCCCTGTGGTAAAGTTTTTAATATTCTTTATATGTGGTGTTTTTAATATGCTTTAAGACAAATGTGCAAATTCATAAGTCAACACCATTGCTGAGTATTTTCTCCTTAAAACTGCAGTTTACCAAAGACAGTCACAAAAACATGATTTGAAAACGCCGGTGTTTCTTACGTCACAAACTACCTTGTAACAAATCATTTCAATGTGCAGGCGGGCTTTAGCATATAATTAACTGCAAAGCAGGGGAGTCTCAAGAGAAGCCAGGTTCCCTGTCGAAAGGGAACTTGCACTGCGTCCCCTAGGGGTCGCTATGAGCAATGCATCCGGCCTGTTGTCTGAAGAGTCTAAACATGACGAAGTTGACAAGTCAAGTCAAGTCAACTTTATTTATATAGCGCTTTTAACAATGCAGATTGTTTCAAAGCAGCTTTACAGTGTTAAACAGGAAAATAATGCAACAATTTTATTCAGCCGTATAGCCGCTCTGGAGAAACCGGTTATGTCATCAGTTAATTTCAATTATCATACAGTGACAGTGTGGGCTTTAGATCAGTATTAGAGAGTTTATATGGTTAATTTAGTTTAATAATTAGATTTATTTGGATATTTAGTTGAACAATTTAGTGTCCCCAACTGAGCAAGCCAAGCCAGAGGCAACAGTGGCAAGGAAACCAAAACCCCATTAGGTGACCTAATGGAGAAAAATAAACCTTGGGAGAAACCAGGCTCAGTCGGGGTGCCAGTTCTCCTCTGGCCAATTAACAAGCAGCGTATGATTATTATTCTGGCAACTTTACAGGTCAGAGGTCATAATAGATCGGAATATTCGAAGGATCGGAGGCAACACGCCGGAGACGGGTTTATTGAGGATGATGTGTTGATTAAATTATTATTAAAGTGCAATATTCGAAGGATCGGAGGCAACACGCTGGAGACGGGTTTATTGTGGATGACATATCGATTTAAGAATTATTAAATTGTAATATTCGAACAATCGGAGCTGACATTGGCAGGCGGCAGCATATGATGTACCTACTGGTGCAACTGAGTATAAAAGGGCACCTGTGGAATATGTTATCCACTTTCTTGTCTTCACGAGACTGTTTGTTTGTAAACATGAGTGAGGAGCATGCACGCTTAGCTCTTGAGGGAACTAAATGTGCACATTGTGAGGATTTCTCTATGAAATACTCTGTTCATGCTGTCCCTATTCTCAAGGCATCTGGGATGTGCATATGGGTGCTATCGACTCTTCAAAGAAGCTGGATGCACTTGGTATGATGTATTCACTAGACTAACTACAAGAGACAGGTAATGAGCTTTTTTCCTTTCTGCTCTCTCCTGAGGGATAGTAGTTAGCGTTTACATGATCGCGTTCGGCTCTCGAGGGAGTTTAAGGCACTCATAACGATGCATTCATGTCTGTTCTCAAATGATTCTTTTCAGATTTATAGAATCTGACGTTCGAACTATTGTGCTTGTTCGAATATTACAATTTAATCATTCTTAAATCGATATGTCATCCTCAATAAACCCGTCTCCAGCGTGTTGCCTCCGATCCTTTGAATATTGCACTTTAATAATTATTTAATCAACACATCATCCTCAATAAACCCGTCTCCAGCATGTTGCCTCCGATCCTTCGAATATTCCGATCTATTATGATCTCAGACCTGTAAAGTTGCCAGAATAATAATCATACGCTGCTTGTTAATTGGCCAGAGGAGAACCGGCACCCCGACTGAGCCTGGTTTCTCCCAAGGTTTATTTTTCTCCATTAGGTCACCTGATGGGGTTTTGGTTTCCTTGCCACTGTTGCCTCTGGCTTGGCTTGCTCAGTTGGGGACACAATTTTTTTCTAAAATTTTCAACTAAATATCCAAATAAATCTAATTATTAAACTAAATTAACCATATAAACTAAATTTCTGATTTAATTACTGATCTAAAGCCAACACTGTCACTGTATGATAATTGAAATGAACTGATGACATCACCGTTTTTTCCAGAATGGCTATACAGCTGAATAAAATTATGTTGTATTATTTTCCTGTTTAACACTGTAAAGCTGCTTTGAAACAATCTGCATTGTTAAAAGCGCTATATAAATAAGGTTGACTTGACTTGACTCTCGAGGGGGTTAAATGCATACTTTTTGCAATGCGGTCGCAGTTCTTGGTTCCACCTAAGCTTGACTCTCCTGAGGGATGATAGATGAGCACCTGCACGCCGCGGTTCGGGTCCTGCGGCCGCCATTGCGGTGAGGTGGATATTAGGGGCTGGGGTTGTAGGCAGAGCCTACAATTGGCTTTATGCACAGCTGCACTACTTCCTGAACTTCAGCCAGCTCCTTTGTTTCCTGTCTGCCATTATTGGACAAACTGATTAATCCAGGTGTGCCTGACCTCTGTAGTAACAACAACAATAATCAGACACACCTGGATTAATCAGTTTGTCCAATAATGGCAGACAGGAAACAAAGGAGCTGGCTGAAGTTCAGGAAGTAGTGCAGCTGTGCATAAAGCCCATTGTCCTCTAATATTAAATACAATCGTTGCTAAGTCTGCAGCCTGAACATTTTACATCAGGGCGGGGGCAATAAACATAACATTTCTCAAGGGCAATTTTTGAAGGGGACACAAATAATACCACTAAATTTGTACTTGTAAGAATATGTTATTAAAATTCTTATGTCCGTTTTATTTTTCTCACCAACAACACAAAGCAATAGTTGTTTAAATATGAGTTATCTTAGGGTCACCACACGGTAATATAATTATTAAATGATCTTGCTTCTTCTACATAGTATTGAGCAAAACCCAAAACAGCATTAGATCTAAAATATTAGCCTGATATCAGTTCACACATAGGCTTATTATCGCCATGTTAGTTGTAGGGGGTGACGACTTACAACAAGCTACCAAACAATAATCGCTAACATCGCTAACATAAATACATTGGTTATCATAATTTTTTTGATAACATTGTTTTAGCATAATTGTATATATGATGTGATAAAAGAAATTGTATTTTACCCAGAGTTGTGAAACAAACAAAACTATACTTTTGTTTATTTAAAACCCAAAATAAACATAAAAATGCAACATTTAATGAATAGTTAAAAAAGTTGGTCTGAATCATTACTGGGCTGACCACGTGAGCAGCGCGTTCTCGAGTTCGTAGGATCACAAAACGTCTCAGGTTACGCATGTAACCATAGTTCCATGAGAATAGGGAATGAGGTTCTGCGTCCCCTAGAGGGCCCTATGTGGAATGCCTCTGGCATGACTGGTGTCTGAAGCAGACTGGTGTGACCATTAGTATAAAAGGGTACCTATGAAATACATCATCTCAATCCAATCAAGCACCTGTGGGATGTGCTGAACAAAAAAGTCCGATCCATGGAGGCCCTACCTCACAACTTACTGGACTTAAAGGATTATGCAGCGTCTGATTCCCTATTCTGAGGGAACCATGGTTACATGCGTAACCTGAGACGTTTTGTATCAACACAACACAATGGAATACCCATATGCTGCCATGCTGAAAGGATGAGTGCCCTATTGGCTGAGCTAAGTCAAAGGACTCAAAGGAGTCCTCAATCCTAAGCTGCATCAGCAACGATCATAGACCGGAGCTTCAAGAACAGAGGCCTTAACAGGATGACTCTAAAGAGAGGAAGCCTAACTACGTTCAAATTCTGGCCAGTATCCAAGGAGGCTCACAGAGAGCCTAACACTCAGAATGTCTGTTCAGGCTGCCCTGAAGAATGGAGGCCTCAAACAAGAGGCATAGGCAACACTCTAACCCAAGGGCACAGAAAGAGCTATAAGCTCAGTCTAATTGGCCCGCGAAACTCCGCAGAGTGGAGGCCTCAATACAGTGATTATGTGACTATGTATTACTTAACAGAGAGCATATGACCTAACAGAATTAGTTAAAAACCAGCTAGTAGTTACCAAGTCTCAAATATGATTGGGAAAGACAGAAAAAAAAGATGCTCATACATCTCCTCTCTCCTCCGTTTTTTCTCCTCTGCTTTGGTCCGTATGGTGACTGTATGTTCGGTCATTAGTGAATTCATGTGTGTTCGCTGAAAAAAAAAAAAAAACATTCACATATTCAGTTACCCACACACCTAACCAGACCTGACATATTAAAGGTGCAATAAGCAATTTCTGAGAAATGCTGTTAAACGTGGATCGGACCGAGTACCACAACACACTTAAAGCCAGTCAGCAATAGCGGGCGTATACAGGTGCTGGTCATATAATTATAATATCAACAAAAAGTTGATTTATTTCACTAATTCCAATTAAAAAAGTGAAACTTGTATATTATATTCATTCATTACACACAGACTGATATATTTCAAATGTTTATTTATTTGAATTTTGATGATTATAACTGACAACTAAGGAAAATCCCAAATTCAGTATCAGAAAATTTGAATATTAGTTAAGACCAATACAAACAAAGGATTTTTAGAAATCTTGGCCAACTGAAAAAGTATGAACATGAAAAGTATGAGTATGTACAGCACTCAATACTTAGTTGGGGCTCCTTTTGCCTGAATTACTGCAGCGTGGCATGGAGTCAATCAGTCTGTGGCACTGCTAAAGTGTTATGAGAGCCCAGGTTGCTCTGATAGTGGCCTTCAGCTCTTTTGCATTGTTGGGTCTGGCATATCGCATCTTCTTCTTCACAATACCCCATAGATTTCCTATGGGATTAAGGTCAGGCGAGTTTGCTGGCCAATTAAGAACCGGGATACCATGATCCTTAAACCAGGTACTGGTTGCTTTGGCACTGTGTGCAGGTGCCAAGTCCTGTTGGAAAATAAAATCTGCATATCCATAAAGTTGGTCAGCAGCAGGAAGCATGAAGTGCTCTAAAACTTCCTGGTATACGGCTGCGTTGACCTTGGACCTCAGAAAACACAGTGGACCAACACCAGCAGATGACATGGCACCCCAAACCATCACTGACTGTGGAAACTTTACACTGGACCTCAAGCAACGTGGATTGTGTGCCTCTCCTCTCTTCCTCCAGACTCTGGGACCCTGATTTCCAAAGGAAATGCAAAATTTACTTTCATCAGAGAACATAACTTTGGACCACTCAGCAGCAGTCCAGTCCTTTTTGTCTTTAGCCCAGGCGAGACGCTTCTGACGCTGTCTGTTGTTCAAGAGTAGCTTGACACAAGGAATGCGACAGCTGAAACCCATGTCTTGCATAAGTCTGTGTGTAGTGGTTCTTGAAGCACTGACTCCAGCTGCAGTCCACTCT
This sequence comes from Gobio occitaniae, assembly GCA_033150135.1. NCBI lineage: Eukaryota > Metazoa > Chordata > Actinopteri > Cypriniformes > Gobionidae > Gobio > Gobio occitaniae. The sequence continues at coordinate 75,139 of JARQWZ010003781.1, forward strand.
TTGTGAATCTCCCCCACATTTTTGAATGGGTTTTGTTTCACAATCCGCTCCAGGGTGCGGTTATCCCTATTGCTTGTACACTTTTTTCTACCACATATTTTCCTTCCCTTCGCCTCTCTATTAATGTGCTTGACCTTTTGTGTCTTGCCCTCCTTGTGCAAGGTGTCAATGGTCGTCTTTTGAACAACTATCAAGTCAGCAGTCTTCCCCATGATTGTGTAGCCAACAGAACTAGACTAAGAGACCATTTAAAGGCCTTTGCAGGTGTTTTGAGTTAATTAGCTGATTAGAGTGTGGCACCAGGTGTCTTCAATATTTAACCATTTCACAATATTCTAATTTTCTGAGATACTGAATTTGGGATTTTCCTTAGTTGTCAGTTATAATCATCAAAATTAAAATAAATAAACATTTGAACTATATCAGTCTGTGTGTAATGAATGAATATAATATACAAGTTTCACTTTTTGAATGGAATTAGTGAAATAAATCAACTTTTTGATTATATTTTAATTATATGACCAGCACCTGTAGGAGGAGAGAGAGTGAGCAAGAGGGAGATTTGAAGGAAGACTGTAGAAAGAGAGATGGCTGAGAGATATTACCAAATAGATAAGGTCAAGGAACACTGGAAAAAGAAGGGTTATGATCAGGCAAGAGCTATATGCTGGGTACACACAAAAAGATAATTGGGGCAATTTTGGGCCGATTTCTCCACTTCCAAAAATCCTAGGTAAAGTCCAGATTAACTTGATGATTCTACATATTATTTTATCAGATTTTCCTGTGGTGTGAGGTGTTTTAAGAGTGATTGAACCTGACTGGAACATTTTTTGCAATATTCCTCATGTTAAATCTATGATTTCTTATCGTCTTGTTTGTGTTCGCTCACATTTTGAAACTCTTAGTCTTATAAGAGTTAAAAAATATTTTCGTGTGAACCCAGCATTTAGAAAAGCTTTCCACAGGGTTCCCACACCTTGGTTAACTTAAAATTCAAGGACCTTTCAAGGACTTTCCAGGTCCAATACCCTTAAATTCAAGGACTTAATGTGAGGGCACATTTCAAGTGAGAGCAAGGTTACATCGTGTTACCTTTTAAGATACATTGTTACAGTTTTCATGTGTCAAACTTTTTTTTTCTTCATTTATTTTTGGCCATATGAAAGAGATCTGATTTTTGATATTTATCTGATTTCTGTTTTGCATAAAACTGAAGAATATTCGGTACATCCTATACTGTATTCTAAAATGATCTGATATTAACTTTTGCATGGAATTTATTGAAAAGAGCTTAAGGTTCATGAAACCAGAAATTTTAGGCTATATGAATATGCTTTTAAGTTTCTTGCCTCATGGGTTTACATTATCTTAACAAGCAAAGCAATTCAACATTACATTAAATAAAATATTTGGGCAACAGATTATCAAAAATGTTTTATGTTTATTGAACACAATATACAGTCATTGACTGAACATATTTGGGTTAATTGTACGCACTGAAAACGTTGAGGTACCATCGTAGTAGTTTTGTGCGCATGTGAACGTCATGGCAACGTACAACACAAAGTACCTCACACAGGAAACACTTAACGTAATGCGTAAATGCGCGTAACTAATGTAAACGAAGCAAGCTAGTATACATAGGCTACAAAGTGTTGGCAAAATAACACATTAGCGGACCGGAAGGAATAATATGGATTTTTTTCCAGAGCACTTTCAAAGACCTGTATCTATGCATGTTTATTTTCAAAAACTTTCCAGGGCCTTGACTTTTTTTTCAGATTCACAAACTTTCAAGGATGTCAAGGACCCATGGGAACCCTGTTTCCAGCGCTGGAAACCTAAGTGGGAAGGCTTGAAAATGGATGCTGAGGTTGCGCTGTTTCTGCTCTATACGTGAGTAACACTGATTTTGCTGTTTCATGGAACCAAGATAAGCTGTTGTTGTAATGTTAGCTATAGTAACAGGACAGTTTTGAGATTAATTGTATAATTCCTGGAGCTTGTGTGCTGCTGGTGACTAATGACAAACTCTTGCTTGCTCTTCCTTGTTCGTTCGTCATCTCTGCTTTATTTTTTGTGAAGCATTATTTTGCTTCCATTCAACATTGCGTGTTTGTGTATTTTGGGGGCAGAGCAATGAAGGGAGGGGTGTGTACAATATAGTATAAAAATGCAAAAAATGTATGCATTCTAAAAATACTTTAATTAGTTTCAAGCAGGAGACAAAAAAAACAAAAACGTTTCAGCTATTTGCCTTCGTCAGGGTAACAATTTCACTAGTTATATAGAAAGCACACTACAGGTCTTCAGGTGATCCTGATCATAATTAAACAATCAAGTAATCAGTCCACAGACACCTTGACTCCACCTGGAATAATAGCCTAAACGTTTGTCTTATTTTAATCTCCTGCTTGAAACTAATACAAGTATTTTTAGAGTGCAGACCTTTTTTGCATTTTTATATTGAGTTAAAATATCAACAGTGTTTCTCAGAAATTACTTACTGCAACTTAAACACAATTAGTGAAGACTGTTTAAGCACAATAAGATATGAAAAATAACTCAATACAGCATTCACACACTTTGTCACAGGTGGTTTCTGTGTGGGCCCCGTCTGTCAGACAGTGTGTGAGTACAAAATTTAGATCTCTTTACGGTCATATTGAGCTTGAACGGTTTAAAATCACTAAAAACTGGCATGGCTTAAACACAAGTAAATAAATTGTGACAATGCATCACTACAACATCACATGCATAACCGCAGGGTGGAGGCAATAATCAAATTTATACAGGTTTCTCGTGTGTAGCAAAATATCAGCCACCACACTCTTTAATCCTATATATGCCCTCATATGAACCAGAATTTATAAAGTGAATGCTGTGCAGATTAATCCATCTTTGTGGAGGAAATCCTCACATGTACTGCATCTGCTAATTTTACATGATCTATACAAAATGGCTTACATGAAGGGAAGCCGGCTCCAAAGAACATGTTAAAGAGATCTTCAGGTGTAATATCAGATTCAAAGCCTCTGTGGAAATCAAATCCTCCATGAGCACTGCTAGGCTCATCTCCTCCACTTGCATCATACTGCCTCTTCTTCTCTGGGTTACTGAGCACTGTGTAAGCATTTCCAATCTCTGGAGAAGACAAAAACAGCATTTTTTGTTTCAAATTTTATACACATCAACTTTTTAACAATGTATTGGAACAAAATTGATATGGTGTTTCAAGGACAGCATTACTTTTAAAGGCCTCGGTTGCTCCTGGCGCATGGTTTTTGTCAGGGTGGAATTTCAAAGCCAGTTTTCTGTAGGCCTTTTTCAGTTCCTCAACATTGGCATCTTTTCTGATAGCCAGTACCTCATAGTAATTCTTACAATTCTTTATCCTAAAGACAACAAAAAGCAAAAGTTTTTAAATGTTAAATCTATTTTATATTAAACTTACTTTTATTATTACAACTGTGGCTGCAACAAACTATCCAATGCAGCTTTGCTGAGCTACATATAAACAAACACACTCGCCAAGCACTTTATTAGGTACACATGTTTAACTGCTCATTAACACAAATATCTAATCAACCAATCACGGCAGCAACTCAATGTATTTAGGCATGTAGACATTGGCCCTGTCCCAAATGGCACACTTCATGTGCACTTTTGGTCTTGTGGACTTACAATGGCCGCTGCGTGCGCGTGTCCGTTAAGTCCACGAGACCGCAGGGTGTCCCATTTGTCATTTTAGGTCTCAGAAGGGTGCTCTCGATGCGCGGACTAAGAGGAAGACCGTGAGGGTTTAGGGTGCCATTTGGGACAGGGCCATTGTCAAGATGATCTGCTGAAGTTCAAACTGAGCATTAGAATGGGGAAGAAAGGTGATTTAAGTGACTTTTAACATGACATGGTTGTTGGTATTTCAGAAACTGCTGATCTACTGGGAGACAGATCTGTGAGCAAAAATTACTTATTGATACCAGAGGTCAAAGAAGAATGGCCAGACTGGTTCGAGCTGATTGAAAGGCAACAGTAACTAAAATAACCACTCTTTACAACCGAGGTAAACAGAAGTGCATCTCTGAATGCACAACATGTGAAGCAGATGAGCTAAAACAGCAGACCACCACACTGGGTGCTCCTCCTGTCAGCTAAGAAAAAGAAACTGAGGCTACAAGTCGAACAGACTCACCAAAATTTGACAATACAAAATTGGAAAAATGTCTCGATTTCTGCTGCAACATTCAGAGGGTAGGGTCAGAATTTGACATAAACATCATGAAAGCATGGATCCATCCTGCCTTGTATCAATGTTTCAGGCTGGTGGTGGTGGTGTAATGGTGTGGGGGATGTTTTCTTGGCACACTTTGGGCCCCTTACTGTGCGTTCACACCGCCGCCGGCGAGAGCGTCAAACTTCGCTCTGGCCGCCCTGCCATCGACGCTGTAGAAAGATTCGTGGACGCGCTGCCGCTCTGACGTAGATCGAATGCTTGGTCTTTTTTGAAACGGCATTTAAAGGGGCTGCAAAGCAAACACTCATGTTGACCGGCATTTGTGCTGACTGACCACAAGTAGGGTATAACCGTATAATATAACCTCATGAAATCATTTAAATGTGAAAGTTTAAAAAAAGCAGATCGATGGAAAGAACTTAACAATTATAGTTACATGTTTGCTAACGAAATAAACCAATTAAAAGCCATTTGTGTGGTGGATAAATAATGTTGCACGTCTTCTTATCAAACCCGCCGCACCAGCAGTGATCAACCTCCTCTATTTTGCTTGGGAACTAATGTGGTAGGAACCAAAGTTTACAGCGCTGCGTTCTTTAGAATCATCTCAAGCGGAGCACTTCTACATTCCCATTGGTTGCCGCCGGCTGCCGCCGAACCGCGTCATAGCTCATTACCATAAAGTTGACCTGACTTCAACTCTCCTCGACGCCCAAATCGTCCAAGACGCGCCGCGCCGCTCTCGCCGGAGCTCGCCGCCGGGCTCCCATTGAGAATGAATGACTTCCGGCCACTTTGACGCTCTCGCCGGCGGCGGTGTGAACGCACAGTTAGTCCCAATTGAGCATTGTTTAAACGCCACAGCCTACCTGAGTATTGTTGCTGATCATGTCCATCCTTTTATAACCACAGTGTACCCATCCTCTGATACTTCCAGCAGGATATTATAACACACCATGTCACAAAGCTCAAATCATCTAAAACTGGTTTCTTGAACATGACAAGAATCATGGTTCACTATACCTAAATGGCCTTTACAATCATCAGATCTCAATCCAATAGAGCTCCTTAAAGATGAGGTAGAACGGGAGAGCTGTGCAGCTGACAAATCTGCAGCAACTGCGAGATGCCATCATGTAAATATGAACCAAAGTCTCCGGGGAATGCTTCCAGCACCTTGTTGAATCTATTCCACAAAGAATTAAGGCAGTTCTGAACATCCCACAGATGCTTGATTGGATTGAGATCTGGGGAATTTGGAGGCCAAGTCAACACCTCGTGCTGAGGCGCACAGTGCGCAGAAGTCACCAACTTTCTGCAGAGTGAATAGCTACAGACCTCCAAATTTTGTTTTTCAGGTGTTGGGCTTGGCCCCTTAGTTCCAGTGAAAGGAACTCTTAATGCTTCAGCATACCGAGACATTTTGGACAATTTCATGCTCCCAGCTTTGTGGGAACAGTTTGGGGATGGCCCCTTCCTGTTCCAACATGACTGTGCACCAGTGCACAAAGCAAGGTCCATAAAGATATAGATCAGCAAGTATAGTGTGGAGGAACTTGACTGGCCTGCACAGTCCTGACCTCAACCCGATAGAATACCTTTGGGATGAATTAGAGGTGAGACTGCAAGCCATGCCTTCTCGTTCAACATCAGTGTCTGACCTCACAAATGCGCTTCTAGAAGAATGGTCAAAAATTCCCATAAACACACTCCTAAACCTTGTGGAAAGCCTTCCCAGAAGAATTGAAGCAGTTATAGTTGCAAAGGGTGGGCCAACTCCATATTAAACCCTAAGGATTAAGAATGAGATGTCATCAATGTTCCCTCTAAGCTGCGCGCGTGCGCGGCCGCGCAGAAAGAATTAAATGCAGTGCAGATGGTAGACGCAGACGCGAAATGAGGGAAGAAATCCATTTGATTGTAGTTTAAAAGAGAAATAATTGCAGTGCTCTGTCCAACCGCTATAGAGTTAGTATCGCTATAGTGTTAGAACAGGTGAATGCGGTTTACAGGTTTCATAGAGAGAATTATGTTGCGTGCGGGCAGCAGTGAGTCGTGTTTGCAGTCCAAATCTCAATATGAGAGGCAACGAGAAACGCAAAGACGTGAAATAGAACGTCATCATGTTTTAAAGAAGAGTGACTTGATTAAGTGGTGGAAATAACGGATGATGGACACAGCACGGTAACAAAACAGACATTTATAGAACCCACCACAAGTGTGCAAACTCTAAACACCTCAGTAACACACGTCAGTTTAACACTCAAAAGACCTTCGGGACAAAAGTGGGCAAAATCGTTTTTTTATTTAATTTTAAAAATATTTCCCTTAATCTGAGCGGTACAAGACTTGGCTACTTTTTCTAAGTTTGCCACCTGAACACACACAAAAAAATTGGACTCGATTTTATAATGTTAAGTGGTTGAAAAAAAAAAACTCATTAATTGGGCCTTCGTGGACAAAAATGGGCACCCATAGGAATGAATGGGAATTTAATAGATTTAAGAGCTTTTTTTTTCATTTGTCCAAAAAAATTAAATAAATCCAACACAATGCAGATCATACATACACATAAATGAAGAGGCAAGTCTGTACAACATTCTGAATGTGGCAAACACTCAGACATGCACACACACTCACACACACACACACACACACACACACACACACACACACACACACACACACACACACACACACACACACACACACACACACACACACACACACACACACACACACACACACACACACACACACACACACACACAAAGCATTCAATTAGCCTATAACAAAGCTTTTTTTATCCACTGTGTCACTCACACATACAAAAACAAAGAATTGAATGAGCGAATGACAGAGAGCATTTTTTTTTTATGTGCCAATTAGCCACTGCGAGCGTGCGCGCACACACACACACACACACACTTCAAAGTCAGATCAAAGCACTGCTGCAAAATTTGTTGTTGCTTACAAACAAAAAATGTCAGCTGCATGCAACCTAAACCTCAGTGGCAGTTGCTTTTTCAGTTCATTCTGAAGCAGCACAATGGCAAAGATGTTTAGCAAAGCAAAACAAAGACAATTAGCACAAGAAAAAAAAACAGCATTGTCTGCAAAAAAAATGCAAATAATTTATTTGCAAAGAACACTCTGTTACAATTACCTGCTGCCACAAGTGCATGTAAGCATATTTGTCAGGTTTACATTGTTTACACTTACCAGAAAGTTAACGCTTACTTTTTTGTTGTTGTTATTGTTAGGTTTATTGTTATTCTTACCTGTTTGAGTTATTTAAATGTAATTAATTTGTTAAAAAAAAAAAAAAATTATACATGATCTCCTACTTTGTCTTTTTCTCATTGCACGGTCAGATTTGTCTAAGCATGTTTTGGCATGTTTGTATAGTCTAAAACAACAAAGATGTTTTTTTTTTTTTTCATTTACAATTTTAATTTGTGATAAAATGTAAAACTTAAGAGGTTAAATTCGTAAAAACATTGGTTTATAAAGTTCAGCCTTTATGCAGCTATGCTTAATGTTGCCATTGGGTACTATTATTGCCATCTAGTGGCTACTGAAAAATGTTTATTTTATACCAACATAGGTCACCAGATGTCACCAAAGTCATCACATTTTTAGGTTTTGGCTCTCTGAACATACTGGAATAGTTTTTTTTTACTTAAGTTAAATTAATATTAAATATATATAAAATAGATATATTTTACATAAAAATATGGTACTTTTAGTGGTAAATAAATAAAAAAAAAAAAACCTGCATAAATTGATAGATTTTATATTATTGAAGATATTGATATAACATTTATTTAAAAAATTGAGGTCACACCTCAGACCCCCGTGCCCAAAAGTGTCCACGAAGGACCAATTAAGGGCTGTAATATGAAGGTCTTTTGAGGGTTAAATAGATCTGTGTGAGGTTTGGGTTTCAGGGATGTTTAAATAAAAGAGTCCACATGTTCCCTTGAACATATTTAGCTATTAGATCTATTTAATTACTTCAGTTGTTTTTATATATAATATATCAGTTTAAATACTTAAATTAGTTTGTATATTATATTATATTATATTATATTATATTATATTATATTATATTATATTATATTATTATATTATATTATATTATATTATATTATAGGCATATATGTCGCACGTGCTACAAAAAAATCGGTCTGTGCGATGAATATATTTACCCCAGTAGCACGCGTGCGATACAGTTTAGCATGGGTGACAAGAGTTCGAGTGAAGGGAGAATTTGTTTTGTGCTTGTGTGAGGTTCATCTAGGGCAGCACGATTGACTGTAATTAAACCAAAATCGAGATTAGTCTTTGTGAAATTATGAAAATCGTTTCAATTTTTAATTAATTAAATAAATAAATAAATATATGTGCAGATGAAGCGCAGCACTGTTCAGGGCGGATCGATCGGGTCGCAACAAATGCTGATCCATCTCTGCATGCACTGAGAGATTCATTGGCATTTTAGTTCGAAAAGTGGCACGGTTTGCATGAAAAATTGCTACTAAAAGCTGTCAATCGCGGGCTCTGTGTGCACCGAACCCGAGACTCTGAAGGAGGTGGCACTCGAACTGTCCCGTGAATCACGTGAAACGGACTCGGGTGCGCATTTGTTCAGGAAGAAACGTAACCTGCATATGTGTTTTAGCGTATTACAATGTATTAAGTTCAATAAAACACATGTAAGGGATGATGGTTTTGATGATTTCCCTTGGACACTAGTGTATTCACGCATTATGCGTGCAATCAAGGCAACAAATGAACTTCATGCGACGCACATACAGTAAACCCAAGAGTCGTTTACCCAGCTGCGCATAATAGCACCAAATTAATAAAAACAATACATTTACTGCAGTGTGTTTCTTTCTGTGTTTCATCATTTCTCAGTGAGTACAGAAGATCAAATAAGACAAAAATTAAGACATTAGTCACATATTTTTTTTAATCATAATTTAATATTTTGGTAACACTTTACAATAAGGTTCATTAGTTAACATTAGTTAACTACACAAGTTAACATGAACTAATAATCAACTGCACTTATAAAGCATTTATTTATCTTTGTTAATGTTAATTTCAACATTTACTAATGCATTATTAAAATCTTGTTAACATTAGTTAATGCACTGTGAACTAACATGAACAGCTGTATTTATATTAACTAACATTAACAAGATTAACTAAAGCTGAAGAGGTGTTGTTCATGCTTAGTTCATGTTAACTAATGCCTTAACTAATGTTAACTAATACAACCTTTTTGTAAAGTGTTACCAATATTTTATTATAAAACCTTAGACCTTTCTAATGATTTATGTTTTCTGTAAAATATGATAATAATAATTATTATAATTTTTATTCGTAAATATTTGTATTGTATAGCACTTTTTGCATTTTTCAGACATGGTAACAGACGTTTTATACATGTGCTACAATTTTGTGGGCTGTGCTACAAAAGTTTCAACCTCTGTAGCACCACTGCTATGTGCAAAAAAAGTTCCTGATAGGCTGTTTATAATTATATTATATTGTAAGCCTAATAAATAATTGATCTCACAAGGTGATTGTTTTTGGATCCTTGCCATTAAAATGTAAAAAATAAAATAAAAAACCTGATATAGAAAATCTTGGAAATTCATAAGCAATAAACAAACATTTAAGTTTAATGGTTTAATGCTGCCTGTGGCCAATAAAAACAATCTCAGTGTAACTGCTTAATTTTTTTCATATTATATTTTTTAAAATATTATATTATACATAATCATATTATATTTGTTTTGGGGGAGATTTTTAATAGTATTTCTTGGTAAAGAAAACAGCATTGTAAAAAAATATCTGTCAAATTAAAATGTGCTTAATTTAGTTACTTCTGAATTAACTGCTTTAAAAAAAATTTAATGCATCACTAAGTTACATAAAGGGTTAAATAAAATAGAAATTACACATTAAAGCTGCTGTCCGTAACTTTTTTTGTGTTCAAGATTTATAAAAAATTATATGATGAGAAAGAACAATATGAATCCATTTTCCAAATCGTGTTTTTGTCTTACCCTGAATCATTATGGTACACATATAAGAAGTGTTTATATTGGGACTATTTCAGACCAGACTGTTAGGAACTGCTGCGGAGGAGTACTGTCCCTGCGTGACTCGCCATAGACATAAAAAGAGAGAAGTAGCTCCGGCTGCAATGTTATTCCGCAAGACGCATGCTGTTTATTAAGCTCAAAAAGTTACGGACTGCAGCTTTAAAGTTAAAAGTTATAACTGCATGATGAAACCACTTTTTGTGGGTTTTTGCGTATGCTGTACAGGTCTGGTATAAATAATGTTTTAGCTCAGGTGACCAAAATGTCCGACCAATAGAGAAAAGTTATGCTCAGCGAGAAAAGAAATTAGAGGGAACATTGGATGTCATTAAAGGTCATGTGCATGTAAAGGCAGGCATCCCAAAACTTTTGGCAATATACAGTGGGGCAAACAATTTAGTTTATTTAGTCAGCCACCAATTGTGCAAGTTCTCCCACTTAAAAAGATGAGAGAGGCCTGTAATTTTCATCATAGGTACACTTCAACTATGAGAGACAGAATGAGAAAAAAAAATCCAGAAAATCACATTGTCTGATGTTTTAAGATTTTATTTACAAATTATGGTGGAAGATAAGTATTTGGCCAATACCAAAAGTTCATCTCAATACTTTGTTATATACCCTTTGTTGGCAATGACAGAGGTCAAACGTTTTCTGTAAGTCTCCACAAGGTTTTTACACACTGTTGCTGGTAGTTTGGCCCATTCCTCCATGCAGACCTCCTCTAAAGCAGTGATGTTTTGGGGCTGTCGCTGGGCAACACGGCTTTTCAACTCCCTCCAAAGATTTTCTATGGGGTTGAGATCTGGAGACTGGCTAGGCCACTCCAGGACCTTGAAATGCTTCTTACGAAGCCACTACTTCCGTTGCCCGGGCAGTGTGTTTGGGATCATTGTCATGCTGAAAGACCCAGCCACGTTTCATCTTCAATGCCCTTGATGATGCAAGGAGGTTTTTACTCAAAATCTCACGATATATGGCCCCATTCTTTCTTTCCTTTACACCAGGGGTCTCAAACTCGCGGCCCTCATGATATTTTGTGGCCCTCTACTTGACAAAGTTTAGTGTTAGTGCGGCCCGCGCGTTGTTCTGAAAAGCACCTTTTTGCTGAGTCGTTGCGCGTGCCGCGCTTGCTGCCTCCTGTGTGAGTGTGTGTGTGTGTGTGAGAGAGAGAGTTGGCTCGCCCCTCCCTCATGCAGTATAATTGGTTGACACCGCGTGATTGACCGGAAGAGAATAAAAAGGCTGATCAGACAGTCGAAACGAATGTGGTCTAACAGCGCTCGTCAACATCAAAATGATTGAGATGGCCAATCAAATCAAAGTAGGCAGGTTTTACATTCTCTTTTGGCTCGTGCAAAATCTTCACACACAGACGAGCGCATCAATCTATCGCTTAATGCCGTTGCGGAGAGAGACTCTAGTCTTTCCGGTGAAATCACAAAACAAAATGCACACAAACGTGTCCATGCTCCTAATCATTGATAAACGTCTTTGATTTTAGTGAAGAAGAAGACAAAGAAGAAGAAGCAGAAAAAAAAACTGTATGAGAGCGAATTAGAACCCAGAACCTATTTTACCTGCCGGAACGGTTTACAAAAACACTAGACCACTAGGGAATTCAATTGTTAACAGCGGATCTATGTATTTATCCACTCATGTGAAGAATCTGGGGACTAATAATATATTTGACGCAAATGAATGCAAATATTGTTTGCAAATAGTCCCAAAAAGATTATTTCCCAACTAGAATAAGACCTAGAATTTCGTTCACTGTTCTGTTTGACCTGGTTACGGCCTTGCTTTGAATTAGTTTATCATTTTAAATAAAATTAAAATCATTCATTATTTCAAAATGATTTAATTTCTATAGGCTATATTTAAAAAAAATAGAGTAGGCAAGAGAAGCCTATGTTCTGAAGAACCGTTCAAATTCAGAGGAACAGTTTATGTTCAGAAGAAACATTCATGTTGAAGAACTGTTAATAATAAAGATTGAGAAGATTGGATCAGTTGCGCTCCTTTTTTTTAAATATTTGAAACACTTTTTTTGTGGAATACTTGATGCGGCCCAGCCTGACCCAGAGTCTACCTCCAGTGGGCCCCAGGTAAATTGAGTTTGAGACCCCTGCTTTACATGGATCAGTCGTCCTGGTCCCTTTGCAGAAAAACAGCCCCAAAGCATGAGGTTTCCACCCCCATGCTTCACAGTAGGTATGGTGTTCTTTGGATGCAACTCAGCATTCCTTCTCCTCCAAACACGACAAGTTGAGTTTTTACCAAAAAGTTATATTTTGGTTTAATCTGACCATATGACATTCTCCCAATCCTCTTCTGGATCATCCAAATGCTCACTAGCAAACTTCAGATGGGCCCGGACATGTACTGGCTTAAGCAGGGGGACACGTCTGGCACTACAGGATTTGAGTCCCTGGCGGCGTAGTGTATGTGTAGTGTACTGATGGTAGCCTTTGTTACTTTGGTCCCAGCTCTCTGCAGGTCATTCACCAGGTCCCCCCGTGTGGTTCTGGGATTTTTGCTCACCATTCTTGTGATCATTTTGACCCCACAGGGTGAGATCTTGCATGGAGCACCAGATCGAGGGAGATTATCAGTGGTCTTGTATGTCTTCCATTTTCTAATAATTGCTCCCACAGTTGATTTCTTCACACCAAGCTGCTTACCTATTGCAGATTCAGTCTTCCCAGCCTGGTGCAGGTCTACAATTTTGTTTATGGTGTCCTTTGACAGCTCTTTGGTCTTGGCCATAATGGAGTTTGGAGTCTGACTGTTTGAGGATGTGGACAGGTGTCTTTTACATACTGATAACGAGTTCAAACAGGTGTCATTAATACAGGCAACGAGTGGAGGACAGAGGAGCCTCTTAAAGAAGAAGTTACAGGTCTGTGAGAGCCAGAAATCTTGCTTTTTTGTAGGTTACCAAAAACGTATTTTCCACCATAATTTGCAAATAAATTCTTTAAAAATCAGACTATGTGATTTTCTGGATTTTTTTTCTCATTCTGTCTCTCATAATTGAAGTGTACCTATGATGAAAATTACAGGAGCTTGCACAATTGGTGGCTGACTAAATACTTTTTTGCCCCACTGTAGTTGTGGTGAGGGGGGCGTGGTTCAGCGAGGTCTGCATGAAGAGAGTGTGTCGGGAGAGCTGCGGTGAGTAATGCCAAGTTCAGACTGCACGATTTTCAAACTCGTTGGATCACTGCTCTTTCCACACTGCATGACTATCTGGGGCAGCATTCAGACACTGCTGTGTTCACACTGCACGATGGATCGGCGACAGGGGGTTTCACACTGCATGACTGTAAAAGAGGAATAATCACAGGCAGCTCTGTCCTGTCCGCAAATTACATTTCACAACAAAGCACACGCGAGAAGTGAGAAGGAAACAGTGCGAGATCACATGTGCGTCAGACTGGAGTTCTCGCGCAAGACTGGAATTGTTATTAAAATAGACTGCTGTGCAGAAACTTCCAAATTGTCTGTGCGCTGATGTGCAGCAAAAGGTAAAAAAATAAAAAAGATTATGGTGGAGGAAATGGTTGGGGAGACACAGGGAGCAAGGATTGTGTTCTGTAAAGAGAGTTTGAGGTAAATAAATAATATTGCAATGTGCTGCTGTTGCGGCTGATCAAGCAAATGTTTGTGCTTTGTTTGTTTGATATAACTGTACATATATCTATTAAAATACTAATATTATGGTCTATAACTCCTCCCCGAACCTCCCGCTGTCCTGTATCTTGCTTTCTCATTGGCTGTCAGTCATCGCCAATGTATTTTTCAGTCAGAACACATTTCACACAGCAGGAGTTTGAATCGCCAACAGGTTCAGATATTTAGCAAGCCAAACACGGCGACTCATCCAAACACGGTGACTCATCTCATTTGATTATTCATACTGCGTGATTGTCACTCGCGTGCACAAGCACCGATTTGCCTATGATTTCGGGCAATTATCGGCGATTTCACAAAACCTGTCGGCGAGTCAAAATCGGGGCTAAAATCAGGCAGTGTAAACTAGGCTTAAGTAGATCAAGTGCAGATAATAAACACCTGTGTCTGATTGCAGTGATTGGCGCGGAGAGGCGGTATAAAGCCACAAACGCTGAGGACTGAAAAGGAGAGAGAGACGGACGGACTCTCTCTTCGTGCAGACTTCACTGAACTACGCCACAATAGTGTGTGTGTGTGTATATATATATATATATATATATATATATATATATATATATACACACATCTACACACACACACACACATAACTATACAACCCCAAATCAGAAAAAGTTGGGACAGTATGGAAAACGCAAATAAAAAAAAAAAGAAGTGATTTCTAAATTTACTTTGACTTGTATTTCATTGCAGACAATATGAACACAAAATATTTCATGTTTTGTCTGGTCAACTTCATGTCATTTGTAAATATGTATCCTTTCCTGTCATTCAGACGTGCAAAACATTTCAAAAAAAGTTGGGACAGTAAAGCATTTACCACTTTGTAATGTTGCCATTCCTTTTCACAACACTTAAAAGACGTTTAGGGACTGAAGACACCAAGTGATGAAGTGTTTCAGGTGTAATTTTGTCCCATTCTTCCTGCAAACAAGGTGGGCAACAGTACAGGGTCTTCGTTGTCGCATTTTGCGCTTCAAAATGCGCCACACATTCTCTATTGGAGACAGGTCGGGACTGCAGGCAGGCCAGTCAAGTACCCGTACCCTCTTCCTCCGCAGCCAGGACTTTGTAATGTGTGCAGAATGTGGTTTTGCATTGTCTTGTTGAAATATGCATGGACGTCCCTGGAAAAGATGTCTTCTTGAAGGCAGCATATCATGCTCCAAAATCTCTATGTACTTTTCAGCATTAATGGTGCCTTCACAGAAGTGCAAGTTACCTTTGCCAAGGGCACTGACACAACCCCATACCATGACAGACCCTGGCTTTTAGACTTGTTGCTGGTAACAGTCTGGATGATCCTTTTCTTCTTTGGTCCGGAGCACACGGCGTCCATTCCTCCCAAAAAAGACCTGAAATACTGATTCATCTGACCACAGTACACGTTTCCACTGTGTGATGGTCCATCCCAGATGCCTCCGAGCCCAGAGAAGTCGACGGCGCTTCTGGACACTGTTAACATAGGGCTTCCTTTTGGCACAGTACAGTTTTAACTGGCATTTGTGGATGATTGTGGTACTTGACAAAGGTTTGCCAAAGTAGTCCTGAGCCCATGTGGTGATATCGCTTATAGATGAATGACGATTCTTGATGCAGTGCCGCCTGAGGGATCTGAGATCACGGTTGTTCAGCTTAGGCTTGCGCCCTTGTCCTTTACGCACTGAAATTCCTCCAGATTCCTTGAATCTTTTAAATATGTTATGCACTGTTGAATGTGAAATATCCAAATCTCTTCCTATCTTTCTTTGAGGAACATTGTTTTTAAACATTTCATTAATTTTCTCACGTATGTTGGCAAACTGGCGATCCTCGGCCCATCTTTGCTCCTAAAGGATTAGACCTTTCTTGGATGCTGCTTTTGTACCAAGTCATAATTACAATCACCTGTTGACATCACCTGTTTCAAATCACATCATTATTTAACCATTTTACCATTACTAGCCCTAAATTGCTCCTGTCCCAACTTTTTTTTAAATGTGTTGCAGGTCTGAATGACAGGAAAGGATGCATATTTACAAATGACATGAAGTTGACCAGACAAAACATGAAATACTTTGTGTTCATATTGTCTGCAATGAAATACAAGTCAAAGTAAATTTAGAAATCACTTTTTTTTATTTGCGTTTTCCATACTGTCCCAACTTTTTTTGATTTGGGGTTGTACTTATATACATATATATATATATATAAAGTATATGTATGTGTGTGTGTGTATGTATATATATGTATATAAGTGTGTGTGTGTGTGTGTGTGTGTGTGTGTGTGTGTGTGTGTGTGTGTGTGTATATGTATGTATGTATGTATGTATGTATGTATGTATGTATGTATGTATGTATGTATGTATGTATGTATGTATGTATGTATGTATGTATATATATATATATATATATATATATATATATATATATATATGTATATATGTATATATATATATATATATATATATGTATATATGTATATATATATATATGTATATATATGTATATATATATATATATATATATATATATATATATATATATATATATATATATATATATATATATATATATATATATATATATATATATATATATATATATGGAGGATGCCGTTTCCATGGCACTCCACTCTGTGCTCACCCATCTGGACCATAAGAACACTTATGCACGCATGCTGTTTGTTGACTTCAGCTCAGCATTCAGCACTGTCATCCCAACCAAGTTAATAGCCAAACTTGGAGACCTGGGCATCAACACTTCAATGTGTAACTGGATTTTGGACTTCCTAACTGACAGACCCCAGAATGTTCGATCAGGATCCATCTGCTCCACATCCATCACACTCAACACTGGTGTACCACAGGGCTGTGTGCTAAGTCCGTTTCTCTACTCCCTCTTTACCTCCGACTGCAAGCCTGTGTATGGATCTAATTCCATCGTCAAGTTTGCGGACGACACTACGGTGATTGGGCTCATCAGCAACAACGATGAGACTGCCTACAGGGAGGAGATCCAGCACCTGGCCACATGGTGCACTGAAAATAACCTGCTCCTCAACACCACCAAAACGAAGGAGCTCATCGTGGACTTCAGGAAGGAGTCAAGAGGCACACACGACACCATCCACATCAATGGAATGGCTGTTGAGCGTGTCTCCAGTTTCAAGTTCCTGGGGATCCACATCTCGGCGGACATGTCGTGGACGACCAACACCTCCAGCCTGGTCAAGAAGGCTCACCAGCGCCTCTTCTTCCTGAGGACACTGAGGAAGAATCAGCTCTCCTCGGCTATCCTGGTGAACTTCTATCGCTGCGCAATAGAAAGCATCCTGACCAACTGTGTCGCAGTATGGTATGGGAGCTGCTCTGTTGCAGAGCGCAAGGCACTGCAGCGGGTGGTGAAAACTGCCCAGCGCATCACAGGGACTCCACTACCTGCCATCGAGCACATCCAGAGGAAACGCTGTCTGCATCGAGCTCGCAGCATCCTCAAGGACTCCTCTCACCCAGCCCACAGACTGTTTTCTCTCCTGCCCTCCGGCAGGCGTTTCAGGATTCTCCGGACCAGAACCAGCAGACTAAAGAACAGTTTTTTCCCCAGAGCTGTCTCTTTACTGAACTCAAACCCCCGCTGATCCACTTCCCTCATAAACTGCTAACTCTCCTTCCTCACATCTGCCTTCACTTTGTTATTTGCACTACCGACTGTGTATTACAGTAACAACTGTTTACTTATGCATTCTGTACTACCATATCTTAACTGGATTATGCTCATTTGCACTGCCGACTGTATTTATAGTACCAATGTTAACATTTGCATTTTGCACCGTACTTCTAACTGTAATATGCAACCACTTTCTCACTGCACTTTTACACTTTTTTTCGGATAGCTCTGTCCATAATTTATTGCACTACCTTAATCCACTGCTATATTCCTCATCTTGCCTAACATATTATTGTATACCTCTAACTGTAAAAAATTCTGTTTAAAGTACTAGCCATCTGTATATTATATTCATAGTACATATTCACCTGTAAATTCAGTTCTGTTTATAGTAATAACCATCTCTCTATTTATACATATTTATATATATTCAGTATATTTCCATGTCCTGCACTTATGCAACCATTGTATATCCTGCACTTGCTGCTATTGCACTTCTGGTTAGACCTAAACTGCATTTCGTTGCCTTGTACTTGTACTTGTGTAATGACAATAAAGTTGAATCTAATCTAATCTAATCTAATCTAATATACACACATATACATATATACATATATATACACATACATACATATATATACATATATATATATAATACACACATACATACACTTAAATATATATATATATATGTGATGATGAACTTGGAGGTCATCACCACGTGAACATTAGCTCACAGTGTTATCAAGTGTTTTGATTGGTTGTTTTTTTTCATGATGATTTGAAATGGGTATGGAGACAATATCTAGCATTTAAATGGTATTGAGTACAATAATTGAACAGAGGTTTTGAATTGGTTTTCATATGTTTTTCATGTTGTATTGTTTACAGCTGATCAATAATGTGCATGATTTGATTTGTTTCAAGGTTTTGGTAGCACTGTCGGGCTAGACCAGTATTCATGGGTTATGGGGGAGGAGTTAAGTCTACCCCGGGAGTTGGTATGTTCAATGAGTGTTTGGTGGGAACTTGGCTGGTACAAGCTAGCGTGTTTGGCTTGAGAGGTTGGTGGGGCTAGGGATAGCCTTGGGCTGTAGCATGAGAGGCTTTTTGGAGAGAAGCAAGGCCTAATGCCTGATTTGCTGCTCCAAGCATTTTTATTTCTGTTTGTATTGTATGTTTTCAGTATTTTTGTTTATTTATTTTTGATTAATTTTGAACTTTCTTTTTGTACACATGTGCGGGGCAGCTGCCTGAATAAATCACTGGGACCAAATGCTTTGCGACTGTGTTCTCTCGTCATTTCATCGATCCCTGGGCTTGCCGGCAAACAAAAAGGAACTCTACGACTCAGGTAAACTGTAACACCCGGTCATTCGACACCTCGCAGTCAGGATCCAGCAAACGTAAATTGACCGTAGTGGCAACAGCTTTCCGACAATATATATACACACATACATACATACATATACTTTATATATATATTAGGGCTCTACGATTAATCGAAAAATAACCGAAACCAACATTCAGAACCTCTAACCGACGTATTTTTCCCATGTCGGTTATTTCGGTTTTCACGTGACTCCGCCCCGTCAGTCACATCAAGTGCAGTTTGCAGGCACACAGAGAGATGCAGGAGCAGTTATCTGTGTTTATAGATGCCCAGAATCACTATAGTAACTGCATGTTTTACACAGTTTATACAGGTAAGTAAATTGCCGTTCTTCATATAGCCTACTGCTGACGCGCGCGCGCACACACACAGATGGCGCGCGCAAGCCCTGAAGCCAGATCGCTTTCACTTTCGTGCTCATAAAGTTTGTCAAGTACATGCGTTTAAAGGCTTGCCAGTTTCAACATTTAAAGCGATTGTGCACTATTCAAAAACAACAATACGGAAAACGTATCCGTTCAGTGCTCAGTTTTTTTCTGTGACAGAGAGCCGAGCCGTGTCGCGTCTCTGATAAAACGTGCGCCCTGAAGACAGACTCTTTCACCTGCGTCCTCACAAAGCTTTGTCATTTGTATGTGGTTTAAGCCCTGCCAGTTTGAACATTAAAGCGAGTTTCGGCCATCAGATGTGTATTATGTTGAACTAATGCCTGATATATTGTGACAAACGAACACTCAGACAGAAGCTTGCACATCATGCGAAGATACGCAGTCTCAACGCTGTCCTGTGACTAAAGTAAAGTCACTAAAGTAGCTTAGAAACTCAACCGTTATAGTCATACATTTTAATACCTTTGAAGTACAAACCACAGCTTCATAATGAATAGAGACGGTATGAGTAATTCACACACACAATCACTCTCTCAATAATGCATTCAGATAAATGTAATGTAGGCCTACAGTGCTAATGTATCTGTATCTGATGTACAACAAACAGAAATCTGCCCCATAGACAACAACTGCTGAAAGTGAACCGTTTCCTTCAAGTATTTTAAAATCACAAAGAAATGCACTTTTTCATTAGAAAAAAAAAAATCCACCTGTTCTATATATAAATATGTAGAACATATTTACAGTACAAACCTTATCAGTGAACTTACTCAAAAACCTTATGAGGGCAAAAAAAACAACAAAAAAAAAAACGATTTGGGCTAATCGTTACAGCCCTTATATTATATATATACACACACACACACACACACACACACACACACACACACACATAATTAGAATATCATCAAAAAGTTTTTTTATTTCTCTAATTCCATTCAAAAAGTGAAACTTGTATATTATATTCATTCATTACACACAGACTGATATATTTCAAATGTTTATTTCTTTTAATTTTGATGATTATAACTGACAACTAAGGAAAATCCAAAATTCAGTATATCAGAAAATTTAAATATTAAAGACCAATACAAAAAAGGATTTTTAGAAATCTTGGCCAACTGAAAAGTATGAACATGAAAAGTATGAGCATGTACAGCACTCAATACTTAGTTGGGGCTCCTTTTGCCTGAATTACTGCAGCAATGCGGCGTGGCATGGAGTCGATCAGTCTGTGGCACTGCTAAAGTGTTATGAGAGCCCAGGTTGCTCTGATAGTGGCATTCAGCTCTTCTGCATTGTTGGGTCTGGCATATCGCATCTTCCTCTTCACAATACCCCATAGATTTTCTATGGGGTTAAGGTCAGGCGAGTTTGCTGGCCAATTAAGAACAGGGATACCATGGTCCTTAAACCAGGTACTGGTTGCTTTGACACTGTGTGCAGGTGCCGAGTCCTGTTGGAAAATGAAATCTGCATCTCCATAAAGTTGGTCAGCAGCAGGAAGCATGAAGTGCTCTAAAACTTCCTAGTATACGGCTGTATTGACATTGGACCTCAGAAAACACAGTGGACCAACACCAGCTGATGACATGGCACCCCAAACCATCACTGACTGTGGAAACTTTACACTGGACCTCAAGCAACGTGGATTGTGTGCCTCTCCTCTCTTCCTCCAGACTCTGGGACCCTGATTTCCAAAGGAAATGCAAAATTTACTTTCATCAGAGAACATAACTTTTGACCACTCAGCAGCAGTCCAGTCCTTTTTGTCTTTAGCCCAGGCGAGACGCTTCTGACGCTGTCTCTTGTTCAAAAGTGGCTTGACACAAGGAATGCGACAGCTGAAACCCATGTCTTGCATACGTCTGTGCGTAGTGGTTCTTGAAGCACTGACTCCAGCTGCAGTCCACTCTTTGTGAATCTCCCCCACATTTTTGAATGGGTTTTGTTTCACAATCCTCTCCAGGGTGCGGTTATCCCTATTGCTTTTACATTTTTTCTACCACATCTTTTCCTTCCCTTCGCCTCTCTATTAATGTGCTTGAACACAGAGCTCTGTGAATAGCCAGCCTCTTTTGCAATGGCCTTTTGTGTCTTGCCCTCCTTGTGCAAGGTGTCAATGCTGATTTGACAGTTGTCCAAAAGACGGCCAGTCTTCCCCATGATTGTGTAGCCTACAGAACTAAACTGAGAGACCATTTAAATGCTTTTGCAGGTGTTTTGAGTTAATTAGCTGATTAGAGTGTGGCACCAGGTGTCTTCAATATTGAACCTTTTCACAATATTCAAATTTTCTGAGATACTGAATTTGGGATTTTCCTTAGTTGTCAGTTATAATCAAAATTAAAAGAAATAAACATTTGAAATATATCAGTATGTGTGTAATGAATGAATATAATATACAAGTTTCACTTTTTGAATGGAATTAGTGAAATAAATTAACTTTTTGATGATATTCTAATTATATGAACAGCACCTGTATATATGTATATATATACAGCACGTTAACGCCGATAACGGCCCACCACTAATATATATACAAACAAGGGACTCATGAACAACCATCACAAAACAAAAAAACAGCCGTGGATCATCAAGGGAACAACACACCGCACTGAGAATCAATGGTTCATAAACTTTTTATCAGGGTTATTTTAATAAATTCAGCAATTTTTTTGCCTTGTGGACTATATGTAAACATTTTTAATGTAAAATATCTTATTCAGAACAGTACTAAATAAAAAATAACATGCATTTTGTATGATCCCTCTAATTTAGTTAAGATTATTCCCATTTTCACAGATTCTGCAAGCGGTTCATATACTTTTTCATGCCACTGTAACTAATCTCCTCGCTCAGTGGATTGCCACCAGCTGCCTGCCCATCAGCGTTGAAGATTGATGATGGGCTCGAGCTTGTTCTCCAGGCGGCCACAGGTGACCCATCTTACAAACTACCTGCGAGGCGAACTATCATGAGGAGAATACGTGACCAGCACGCCGCAGAGAAAGCCGCAAAAGATGAGAAGATGGTAGAGGTGAGGGGTGTAGCACTGACTGGGGACCATTGGACATCTGTCAACAACGATAACTATCTCGGCTTTACTGTACACCTCATCGATGCCAGCTGGGAACTTCACTCCTTCGCTTTAGGTAGGCTGCGTTATGTAATTTTAAATTACATAATTTAATTTAATTACTTAGCGTATTAATTACCACGACACCACAAATTACCACCACATTATGTTTGCTTCTTGATGATTGCTAGTTGTTTACTACTAGTAGTGAACTTATTCTGATCTACTTTGTCTGTCCGTTAGGAGTGATGAAAACACAGGAGCGTCACTTTGCAGAAGCGTGTGCCAGGCAGTTTCTCAACGTCGCTA
Organism: Gobio occitaniae; assembly: GCA_033150135.1. NCBI lineage: Eukaryota > Metazoa > Chordata > Actinopteri > Cypriniformes > Gobionidae > Gobio > Gobio occitaniae. The sequence continues at coordinate 98,012 of JARQWZ010003781.1, forward strand.
ATCAATGGTAGCCTGACAAGCCAGACCCACATCAAGATGTTGGGTCTGGAAACTCACCATTAGCAGGGCTCAATCTGAGGGGCGGGATAAACGGTTGTCTTTCAAATTCCCTCTGCATGCAATTGGATAGCGCCATGAGCGCCACAACCAACTACTTAGTTGATAGACTTCAGCACTATTGGAACAGACAGCGCTCCTAATATGGTGGCAGCAGGGAGGATACTGCCATTCGAGCATTTGCCCTGTGTTGTGTGTTGTACAGAGAGCTATTGTAATGTCACTTCAGGTAGGTGGTTTTGATGGTGCACTGGCCAAGTGCCGTAAAGTTGTCGGACATTTCAAACACAGTCCAGCCAACTCAGACGAGCTCAACGTTCAGCAAGCCTCCCTTGGATAAGTTCAGGAGCCACTCTTGCAAGATGTTCCAACACGGTGGAATTCCACCCTTGAGATTAGGGCTGGGCGATATATCGCATGACATTGTTAGGCGCATCTCGTCAGTAAAGCCGGTTCCTCAGTTAAGGATACTCATCTTCTCTTCTCCACAAAGTAACAGATATTGAATTTATGATCCATATTGTTAGATTTATTTTAAATTATACACTTTATACCCAGTCACAAAACACATTAACCCCCTCGAGTCGGCCATCACGTTGGCGTGATCAACTCGCTTTTTTTCTTATCAGTGCCAAAGACTCAGATAACTCTGGCGATTTTTATAATTCAGGCAAGTGTTATACGTCATTATAATCTGTAAAATTTTTACTTTTATTTGTGTACAGTCACAATAAAAACAAAATGTTGTGCTTTTTGCTAAATAAAGAAAACAAACATGATACATGATCTGCAGCCTCTCTTCTCAATGACGTCTAATCTGATTCTCTTCAGAAAATTAATTGTTACTTAGTGAAATACTTATCACAAAAACATGTTGAAATGTCAGGTTTTAAATAATGTAAATCAAAACGAAAACAAATATTCTCTTTGAAAAGAGAGAGATGTCAGTCATTTGCGAGCCTCTTCATTATCTGCTAATGCGCCACGCCCATGGAGCGCACATTCTTTTGAGATTCAAATACTGACGCGATCCATGAGAATGGGTTAGGGTTAAATAATCCTGGAATAATTTACTTCATGAAAAGCTGTTTATTTCTAAGAGCAACCGATTCAGCCGCTAATTGTGAGGTAAGTTTATTCTGTTAGTTTCTGTGAATATTAAACGCAAAAAGACCGTTTAAATATGAATCCTGCTGCAACATAGAATTACATAGACATAAGACTGTTTAGACACGATTTCTTTGGCCTAGTGTCACATCAATAAAGCTTTTGTTCGCAAAATTCTGCTCAGATGCTATAAATATAGTACCAGTCAAACGTTTTGTGTTCAGTAGCCATTAAAACGTATTTTGCTTCCTATTGATGTTTAAATATTATAGCCTAATGTTATTCTTTTATGTAATATATGTTGATTGTGAAAAGTGAACAGCACGAGTAAGAAATTATTTGTCAGAAATGATTTTGACCACTTCATTAAGTTTTGTAGAAAGCCTTTCTTTAAAGTGAATTTTGTTTTGTATAAATTGTATCTTAATTTTAATCAATGTTTTTAATATATTTGCTTCTTATTTAATAAGAAGCAAATATAGCAGACAATAGCCTTAGCTGGCGTGATCATGCATTGCACGCATGTCTCATAAATGAACTGAAACTCGAAATGATATGAGTATTCTGTGTATCGGATAGTTTACAAAATCAAACGATTCAGAACATTTTTGTGTTGAAATGACTGGGAAAAAAAGTGTCCCAATCAACCTGAATTCACCCTATGCTATTTGAAATCATAATTGCATTGCATTATGTTGTTTTAAATCCCAAATATTTTACTAATAACATTGATCATTACCAATTATTCAGTTATTTGTATTTAATACTAGGGATGCACCGAATCCAGATTTTTGGGGTTTGGCCGAATACTGAATCCACTGGTTAAGATTCTGCCGAATCCGAAACCGAATACCGAATCCTACTCCCATCCTCAGTACATTATCACAGTAAACACATTAATGAAGTAAACAATGTCTGATTAATACTATCAGTTAAACGGTTTAAAAGTTTTTAAACGCTTTTTTTTTGGTTTGTTTTTTTGCTGCATGGTTAAAGAAAAATATGTTGTATTTGTTCACTCATGGAGCGCGTTGACACGTGCAACCACATCATGTCTAACCTCGCAAAATGAGGCAATGGGAAAGAAGAAGCCTACCATTTCGACAGAAAGGGCGACGAAGTTACTTGCAAAATATGCTACGCGGTATTAAAATACAGCAGTAGTACAAGCTCCTGACTGGTGTAAAACACTTCCCGAGGCTGGCCACTCTAGCGAGGCGTTATCTCTGTATTCCCGGGGCATCAGTGCCACCTGAAGCCTTGTTTAAGGCTTTTTGTAGTGTGGTTTTGGTCAAGTTTACTAAAGTAAACATTGTCACGTATGTTGTTCTCGCCGCGGTTTCCTGATGGTTTATATAACAATTACAATTCAAAGAACAACACAATGGAGAGCGCAGAAGGCGCGCACAGTCAGAGGATTGCGCTGTGGAGACAGACGAAACTAGTATAAACAAGGCTTTACTATCAACAGGCTGCGCTCCAGACCAACCCACATCACTTAGACATGTTACTTTTTTTTTTTTTTATAAATAAAAACCATACAAGGTGTGGATTGAGGTAGGCCTGCGATTTTTATTTGACAAAAAAAACTATTCCAGTTCTTCAAAGCTTCAAACGGATTCAGTGTATTTTCATTTAGTCATCTTAATTTGGTAATTATTTAAGTGAAAAATATTTAGTGTAGGCCTATTTATTTTATTATTTTTATTTATATTTTATCTGATCTGTATGCTGATGGTTGCACGGTAAAATAAACCAGTGAAAAAAAAGTGTCTTTTTAACAGGTCACAGACACTCGTCAATCGTATTTTTATTTAATGCCAAATTCAATATTATAATCTTATCAGTTAACTGTTAATAATCGGATAATGAGCAGCGGTTGTCGTTGGCAAAATTAACCAATATGAGCATCCCTACAGCAGTGTATTTTTAATTTATGAAATTAAATGTATTTTTTATATTTTAATTAAGAATAGGCAACATTATGCCAGGATGACGGTCCTTCCTTTGCCGTACCTGAAGATGCTGCATTTTGGTTGCTGTCTGTAGATTCCTTCATGCGCAACTCGTATTCTTTCGGATGCTTCATACGCAAATGTTTTAACAGCGGCGATGTTGTGTATTGTTTAGGGTCCTTGCCACCACGAGACAAATCGGCATTGCAAATTGAACATGTAGCTCGACTTGAATCGCCTTCTTCGAACTGAAAGTACTGCCAAACAACACGTTTTCTGTTCACGAGTTTCACTTTCACACAGCCGACTGCATTCGAACGGTCCACCTAGTAAACGCATTCCCATAATCAACGGCGGCGTCATTACGTTCGACCAGCGGAGCGCGTGTAGTGCAAGCCTAGGGTTCGGTGGAAAAAAATTAAGGTTCGACAGAAACCGAACCCCGTCAAAAGCCCAATATTCGGCCGAAACAGAATCCTGGATTCGGTGCATCCCTATTTAATACTGAATTGTGTTCAGTGTCACAATATTACGTTATTTTTTAGCATAAGACTACTTTCAAAAATAGGGATGAAATGGTATGGAAATTTCACATCACGATTATAGTGACCCAAATTATCACGGTTATCAATATTATCACGGTTTTCTTCAAATGAGATGAAAGTGTTCAAAAAGAACAGATGCACACACTTAAAACATTTCAACAAGTTTTATATTTGAAAATCAACAAACAACAAATAAATAAAGCAGCTCTAAGCACTTTAAAGCTAGATTCTGTGGGATTTCCTTCCTTATAATAGCCGTCGTCAATAGCAACGCATTAAATATAATCTCTAATATCATCTCTGTAAATATATTCTCAAGCAATATTCTCATCAGTGTTCTATCAGTCACATTTAAATCTAGCATGTTTTGTGTAAGAACCCAAACAGTATCCTATGAAATAATGCATATCCATATTTCCATATGATTTGATAGTTTATTTTATTAAATATCAAAATGTGTGCATCATACCTGAAACCTAGATGAACACTTTACAGTCAGTTTGATGACAAAGTCATTCTCTTCAAATGCTGAAGTTTGAAACGTGTAACGTTACCAATGTTGTGTGTAACTTTAGAGACGGTCCCTAAATTCGCCAGCGTATGCCAGTCATATCAGATGCGCTGTGGTTCTGCTGTGTTTGTTTGAAACTATTCTCGCTGCTGAAATAGAACAGAAACAATCGACCACTGTATGATGAGTGAATCTCCTGCGTACATCGCACGTTCATCTCCGCTTTGAGAGCAGATTTCAGCGAGTGAGCGGTGCACGCTCTGAACATAACTCTGGCTAATCTGAACGTCTCTGATTATGAGACATTGCATTCATAAACTCAATAGAAACACGTGTGAGTGGTTATAATGCGCAATGCGATTATAACAGATGGCTTTTGAGAAGACTATTATAAGTTCAACCGCCAGATTTGGCTAGTGTGCAGCCGAAAAAACGTTACACCTGCAAATGGAGGTTGTTAATGTCAAGCCCTGATTATTATCCCTTAATGGTCCTGTTCTTCGTGATCCCATTTTTCAAACTTTAGTTAGTGTGTAATGTTGCTGTTAGAGCATTTATAATACCTGTAAAATTATAAAGCTCAAAGTTCAATGCCAAGCGAGATATTTTATTTAACAGAAGTTCCCTTTCAAAGCCTACAGCGAACGGCCGGTTTGGACTACATCCTGGTATTTCCTGCTTTAATTACGTCAGTAGAGCAGTATGTCGACTAACCTCCGCCCACAAGAACACGCGAAAAAGGGGGCGTGGTCTTGTTGCTCCCGCGTGGAGAATAGGAAGTGTTGCGTTCGTATAGTTTGTTTGTCGCCATGTCGTCGAGACGCTGTTATTTTCATCCCGGAGTCAAATCACCTTTGTTTGGCTTTCCCAGGGACGCTGTACTTAGAGATCATTGAGCGCATGCATCCCCGTTATGGTAAGAGGCGTGACCTTTCCGGTAACGTGCGCTCTGCGTACGCTAAGCTGCTGTCGAATCACAACACGGGAACCGCTGGCACAATCAGAACTCGTTACGTATTTCTGAAGGAGGGACTTCATAGAACAAGGAAATTCTCAAGCCGTTTTGAGAACAGTGAAAACAGCAGTATACAGATAAGTAAATTGTGTGAAAAATACTGTGTTTTTTTACATGCGAAACATGAACACATGTTATATTGCACACTGTAAACACAATCAAAGCTTCAAAAAACACGAAAAACAGGACCTTTAATGTCGCCCTAGTCTTGTCTGAACTTGTTTGTTCGCTTCATGTTATTATTTCCCAGACGTAGTTTTGGTATTGAGGTCAAAGTCCACTTGCCTTGCATTTGCAGATTTGAAGTGTTCCCCCTATTACAGCGACTTTCTTCTAGCATGTTCTGCAGACAGGGTGACCATCTTCGATTAAGTTTCCCTCAGGACTTTTGTAAAAGCCAAAATATGACCACACCTCAGATTTGGTCCTTTTAGAAGTCTGAAAAATCTCCTGAGTGCTGTCACTGCCATTTCTTCTCATTCAGACACAGCGGTGCGCTGCGTGTGCACCAGACTGACGCTGACTGGACAGGATTTACCGCGAGTTTTCAAAATCGTGATAATCACACGCGGTTTTAATGATAATTAAATTTTAAACGATATTACTAACCGTCACAAAATTTTATCGTGGTTTATCGTGAAACCGGTAATCGTTTCATCCCTATTCAAAAACATTAAAAATAGTAGTCAAATCTTTTGATAATTTAAAATATAACAGGCCTTTATAATGTGTCTTTGTCAACTATATTCTAAATAAACTAAAACAAAATATATTTATTTTGTCCTGTTGTCTCTCAGTCACACACCCGAGGCTCATTCATCATGCAGCTCATTATGCGTTCCTTTGTTCTCTCAGGTGTGAATCAGAGCATTATTCATGATAATTAACACCCCTTCGCATACGGCCTTTGTAAAGAAAAAGTGTCTTGCAAAATTTAAATCAGTGTACTGTTTTATGTGAATGAGTAGGCACAATGATTCTCACATCAGTTTGAAGCAAAAACTCTAGGCAATAGGGATGTGACGGTGAGGAAATTTTCCCACCGGTTAATTGATGTGTGACAACACCGGTAATACCGGTATCACCGGCGGAGGCTTTTAAATCACTAATTCTATCTAACCGAAAGTAACATGCACACGACCGCTCTGAACTGAAAACGCGCCAGTGTTGCGTATTCACACACCGTGAATGACAGCTCGTCTGTAAATGTGCGCTCTGTGAGGCCATGGGTGCGTCTCAATCAGTTCCCTAGTTCAGTAGTCAGGGCACTGATCAAGCATTGATCAGTCTATGATTGAGATGCACGCCATGAATGAATAACAGTTCGTCCGTAAAGCCTCGTTTATACTCGACGCGCCCGCACGAGCGCGAGGGTGTGCGCGGCAAAAATAAATGCGCGCAGTCAGCGTAGCGGAGCGGAGCCAGGCGAAAGTAAACAATGCGCGCTGTGTGCGGCCGTGCACATTTAACTTTCGGTTTTGAATAAGCGCCAATTCGGCTGCGGGTTGCTTGAATTATGGGTTCATTAGTCTATTATTTTTAATGAAAAACACAACAACAAAACAAATGACAAACTCCCTTAAATAGGCGCCTTTACGTTTCGCTTTGAAACCAAATCTTCCGCAATCATCTCAGTCAGCTCCTCACTCTTAAATCTGATGAATGACTCCTGCCGCTGCCGAGACTCACGGTCGGATCCTGCTTTATTAAGCAGATACGTTCAGTTTTTATTCGTATTGTCTGTTCTCTAACTGAACTAAATTATTTTAGTACTATAAAAAAATCAAAAAGACGGTGGGCGGTGCCACGGTGGGCAAGTGATGTAACCGGTGTTGAGTCTGGACACCGGTAACACCAGCAACACTGACTATCGTAGCAAGCCTACTAGGCAACAAAACCCATTAGTCAAAAGTCTTGTGGACACATAACTATTATGTGTTTTGTGGCCTTAATTCTGTGTTTTTTTTCCAAAACCATGCATAAACGTTATTCTCTCAAAAATACAAGCATTTACATACATGTTGCTCTCATATTATGGTAGCCCAGTTTGTGCTGAATACAGTGTAATGACACTTTTGCCATTAATATGTTTATAAGCAACTGAAAAAAGCACAAATGTCAGAGCATGTCAAAACTTCTAAAGGGCCCCAAAACAGCTCAGACTTCAGAGGGTTAAAGCTATCTTTTGACTTTATATCACTTTTTCCTTTTAGAATGGGAACGGGCTCACATAGTCCAATTTTGCTAATTTTGGACTTCATAAACATAATTGTACATAATCTTACATAATCAAATATACAGACAAATTGTAACTCTAAACTCAATTGTAAATATTGTGCATACAAAAATCTAGGGCCCTATAAATTCCGCGATGCAGAAAATGCGGACAGAATTGCAGAATCCAGTCATAAAAATGGAATTTACTGTATAATACGGAATTTGTCAAATCTTTGATGATAAATGAAAAGTAGGTCAGTACACTTTAATTAAATTGCGATATAGACTATTGTCTGTGTATATTGTCTGGGTACTTCAGCGCTGGAAAGATGCATGTGTATTTCAATTTGGATCATTTATGTAGTAGAAATGTGAAATTATTTTTGAAGTTGGTGCCTTCTAGACTGAGAAAAGCCAGAAAATTTATTTTTGGCTCATTTGGATGAAATTCCCAGAATGCCCTTACTGCACTGCCCTCTGAGGCCACTCCCAAGTCACGCCTACCGGTTACCTCTCTTGCCCACCGTGGCACCACCCCACCGTTGTTTTCATTTTTATAGTAATAAAATAATTTAGTTCAGTTAGAGAACAGACACTGCAATTAAATCTGAACGTGTCTGCTCAATACAGCACGAGCCGAATGAGTGTCGCAGCACAAACGCAGCAAGCCTCAGATGACATCATAATGTTCTTCTTCTAACCTTACCTCTTGTCATGTATGTTTTGTGTATGTATGTTTCATGTTAATTTTAGTCTTGTCTGGTTACTAAATGCTTTAGTTAATAAAGTGTGTGCACAATATATGTTGGTTCTGACCTACAAACGAATTGTCCCTTAAATGATCGATCTTGTTATGCTCTCTAAGCGCTTATGTAAATACAAAGGAAAAACATTTTTTCTGTGGCCATGAAAAATAATTAATAATCAATACTGAACGTCCATAGGACGAAATTATTGATTGGTTGTAATGTAAATGTAGCTACTTCAAGTTAATATATATAACTGATTCAAATATTCATAATAAACATAATGAATAATAATAATGAGTTATGAATAATTATTCATATTTCCCCTCAGAGCTAATTCGCTACAATCATAAAAGCTGAAAAATGCCTTCCTTCAGCCACTCTTGGATCATTTGCCTGGGATGGTGGTTCTGTTATGATCGGTAAGCTTTGAAAATTATAGTTCTATTAGAATATATTTAATATGTGAGAAGCATCTGTGCTAGTGAAGAGGCGTGAGTGCATAAGTGTTTTTGTGAATACTCAGTTCTGTTGTATTGTTAGGGACGTCACAGATCACGTGAATACAGATGTTTAATTTTTTTATACAAGCTTCGAAGCCTCTGTGCTAAACATCACTACTGAAATTAGGGGTGCTCCGATTGATCGGGAACCGATCTCTATCGGCCGATAATCACTTTGTGATGATTGATCGGGGGTCTCCAAAAAGGCAGATCTCATGAACCGATCGCATGCTGACGACACATAGAAACCCGTGCCTGCCGTGAGAGCTAGGGCATGACATGCAGCGACACCGTCTCATTCTCTTTCCGGCGCGGGTAAAATAATTATAATGCTGAAGGTGAGGTACAATTCATATTTCTATATTAAATAACTTGCGTCTCACAGAAAGTTTTCAAATGACTGCGTAAGTTCACAAACAGCGCGAGTGAATCACCGCGTGCGCGCGCTCTCTCTTTCCCTCTCAGAATGCTAAAATGGCTTCACATCAGCGCATCGCATCTGCTCTAAAATCGAGACGCACAGTTGACACAGGATTTGCCACTTGCACAATCGAGGCAGTGTCGCATCGTCACTAAAGTTTATCATTTCCATTTTTTTTTTTAAAGTCTTGCCAGTGTTCAAACCGCTCAGCACTCGCGCGCTCTCCAGACCGTGACGCGCGGGCGCACACACACACACACACACACACACACACACACACACACACACACACACAGGCCATCTCACAAAAAGCTCGCGAGTACAAATTGCGCTTAAATGGCCAAATACACACAAATGTATGTACTAAATTACCGTCTTGACGAGTATGCACGTAAACCCTGTCGTGACTCGCGAGTGAACGTTTGTGCAGCTGCATGTAACCGTATCCGTGTTCGCTCTTAAATTGCTAAACTGCTGCTGTCTCTGAGTTTCTCTTTGTCTTGTGTTGTTTGATGAACCTTTATTACACTCGCTGCCCTTGAATGACTAACTTTTGCAACCTTAAGTGTAAGATTAATCTAATTTAATTTATTCAGGGAAGACCAATATTAATTTACATTTCTTATTAAATGTCTTTAGTATTTCTTACCTCAATACTAATGTTAGACCTACCTGAAAATTTGTTTTTAAAAACAAAAATGCACTGCATGATCAAATATTTAGGTGAGATAATTATATACATTTATTTTATACATTTATTTGGGAAAGATGGCCTACAGTAGCCTTAAGTTATCTCATTTTCTAAAATAAACACTTGGTGGTTCTTCAAGATCTTGACTCTAGCCTATTTCTACAGTTTTTTTTCTCAATACAGTTAATTTAGTTTCATTTCTACAAATGGTGCAAACTCTGCAAGATTATAGATAAAAGATTGCCATTCCCCTGCCATTCTGTGATCGGCAATCGGCAGATCATGATCTTGGTGATCGGTAATCGGCCCCAAAAATGCTGATCGGAGCATCTCTAACTGAAATAGTTAAGACTGTTTTACAACACATAGGAGTTTTACTTTAGAGAGTGAGTTTACTCTCACATCTTTCACTTTTAAAGAAATAAAAGTCTTTTAATCCTATACATTCTATATAACCACTGGAGAATGTATGTATCAGATTTTCTTATCTCATGACTTTTCTTTTATATTGTTTTGCATATTAGTTCAAACTCTTTTGAAGGACTGATCAGAATTGCACACTGTAGCAAACCAAGATCACATGTATAGCAGTATTTATGAGCTGCAAATTTAACATCCTGTATGTTCATTCACATACATTTTTGCTAACTTTAATATTATAAAAAAATGTTGAAGGTTAAACATTAGTATTAAATTAAATTTGAAGGTTCTTCTCATAACACACAATCCAATTTCTTATGAAAAACACCCTGCTAGAAGACAATGGATCATAAAATGTCCCTCTGAAAGCATGTCATCTTTCATTTTAATGTGTAACATTGTCTGAGCGAGGCATCATCAGCTGTACTGTGTACTGACGGCATGAGATTAATGAGCAGCACGCAGCTCAAGTTACGGCCAGAGGAATCACCGGACTGATTTTATTTTATTTGTAATATTATTTAGTTTATTTTTCCATTATATTACCACCCGTTATGGTCTACAGTATAATGCTATTAAATCATTGCTCTCAAACACGGATATGACTCGTTTACGATGATCAAACCATTTATTTATGAATAATTGTCTATGGGCTGGAAATATTCCCTTATTTAAACAACTTCAATTTGATGCTAGCATCGTACAGAAAGTCCGTGAAAAAATTTGAACATTACTGTTTAATACAAGTTTCCCCCGCATACACATTCAGTATCGCTTGCGTGCTCCCCTTTAAATAACGAAATATGCGTCGGAATATTGACACCTTTTTTTCTTTGTTTCACAATACTCAATCAATGATTGTAACCGGGGGTTGGTGTCTTTAGAATAAGTATCTGTACTAAATTTTACAAAAATGAGGTTGTTACAATTTTTACAGATGTCTGCGTTTTTGTTAATGAACATAAATTTACATCTGTATCCTCCTAACTCAAGCTCCTACTACTGTCAACACACTGTCAAATGTGTATTAATAAAAAAAAAACATGTAATATTATTAATATTGCAGCCTGCACTGCAAACTGTGCCGAAGATATATGCCAAAGTCAAACAATATCACCTATTAGAACATGCAGAAACGAAGACATACATTTTTTTCTACTAAGAAATGTATTTTGTTGAGGAAAAATGGCGGGAAAAGGAATTAAAAAACGTGAAGTGTTTGTCATATTCTGACAATAAAGAGTTTAAAACCACAATTAACAGTCTGGTTTCTACAACTTTCACTTAGGAGCAAAAATCTGCCTTTAAATGTGAAAGAAATAGGCACCACTTTACAATAAGGTCTCATTTGTTAACATTAGTTAATGTATTAACTAACATGAACTAACCTTGAGCAGTACATTTGTTACTGTATTTGTTCATCTTTGTTAACGTTAGTTAATAAAAACACAGCTGTTCATGGTTTGTTAATGTTAGTTCACAGTGCATTAACTAATGTTAACAAGATTTGAATTAAGTATTAATAAATGTTGAAATTAACATTAACAAAGATAAATAAATACTTTATAAGTGCAGTTCATTATTAGTTCATATTAACTAATGTAGTGAACTAATGTTAACTAATGAACCTTATTGTAAAGTGTTACCGTGAAATAAATATTTGACATTTATCGTGATCATTATATATAATTTTTTGGCCATTCCTCACGAGAGACTGGATTTTAGGGCTGCTCGATTATGGAAAAAATCATATTCACGATTATTTTGGTCAATATTGAAATCACGATTATGTAACACAATTATTTCACATGACTTTGGGAATGTGTTGCAGCCACTACCATGTAGCAAATCTTGCACGTAGCATGTTTCTGCTCGTCGTCTGATTCCTCGAAGCCAAACTGTTCCCAGACAACCAGTGTTGGGCACGTTACTTTAAAAAAGTAATTAGTTATAGTTACTAGTTACTTCTTACAAATAGTAACTGAGTTACATCATAAAAGTAACTAATTACCAGGGAAAGTAATTACTGAGTTACTTTTTTTTTTTTTTTCAAAACTTGGATGCCCCCATTATTAAATATGTTAAATGAATGAATTGGACACAAATAGAATAAATTATTATTATAAAACATTGTACATTAATGTACACTATTGTAATGTTGCTGTGGGACAATGTGAGAGACACCTATCAAATTCAATGCATTATTGTAAATATTATCAGTAGGCCTACTATAGTGTAAATATTGTGTAAATATTATCAGTACTATACTACTCCTTTGGTAGTGGAGTGTTATCACCAGGGTTTGAGGGAAACGGAAGGGGAAAAACGGAGCATACGGCAAGAGAAGCTGTTATACCTTTTATTTAACGTTAATTGTATATTTGTTTCATAAACACCGCATCCGTACGGGGCTGTCATTGTTGTTTCGCGAGCTATGTGACGTCAGATCTCGTAACTGGGAGTACATCGATCTAGTACGAGTTCACGGGTGGGAAGTCACGGGTTTGACTGCCGTTCCAGTGCACTTCCACGGTTAGAAGGTTGGAAAAACACGGGTTACGGGTTGCCTGGAACGCGGCATAAATTGCACATTACATAAACATTCAACGAGGGAAAAGTAGCGCATACTTCCAGTTTGCGAAAGCTACCTTTGAAGTCATTGGACTTGGTGTGTGTGACTGTGCATATGCGTGTGTGTCATAGGTGTGTGTGTGTGCGTGTGTGTGTGTGAACTCAACCTATCAACCTCAACCTTGTCTCCCACCCACCAATCATCATCAGTTATGTGTACCACCCAACCCACCCCCCAACTAGGGATGGGCGATATCTTATCGTTTGCGATATACCGGTAAAAATTCTCCCCACGATAAGAATTTGTCTTCCCGCGATAATAACGATAAAGCCTAGTTGATAGCGCGACCCATCCGCACTGTGCCACCGCTGGCCGTCTCTTGATGCCCTAAGCGTTATTACTTTATGATGGCCGCGGTGGCTGCGTTCGTCAATTTGTATAGCTGAACGGGGGTTGGAGAGAGAATTTTCTCTCGGTGTCCATTGCGCGGCGGCACTGAATCCGCATCTCACGTGCAGAGCGAAAACAACTAGAAGCTGCGGAAGAGTTCATAGCTAAACGAGGGGCACCTGTCTGAACCTGTACATACAGATGTATTTTCACTCGCTGAGCACTTGGACTGAGCGCTTAAGAGATTCGCTCTGTCTCAATCGATCGGTAAAGCACACTATTTCAGTTCATCTCAATGAATGCGCAGTGTATTTGACGCACATTAAACACTAGTGTGAGGCGCGCGACTGAGAGCGCTCAGTGTTTCACACACACTCAAAGAGAGAGCGAGAGAGTCTTATACCACACAGAATTGACGTGCTACATGTAAACAATATCCTTTTTTGTATTTTCCTGTAAAATAATGGCGTTTATTTGGAATTGTTCAGCCTTTCATGAACAGGAAGAAACGAATGCACCGACGGGGATCTCATTGGCTGGCGTGCACCTATTAGGGTGCCTGTTTTGATTTCAGCAAATCAGTAAGAATGAGCGCTGACAACGTGATTAATATTCATGAACCCAGAAGCTCATTAATCCTTAGTGCAGTTTATTTTTATTAGTAGAAGAATTTGTGGTATTATCTTATCAACTCAAATTACTGAAGTTCTATCATTATTTTCAACTTTTTTGTAATCTGAAGAAATTTTTGGGATAATTACTTTTGCTGTTTCTGCTATTTTTACCACTGTTTGCACCATGAGTGTATGAATAAATACAGAATCAGTTTACATGTAAAACTTGTCATTGATTTGAATTATTATTGTTTGTATTGTGTGATGTTTTTTAGCACAGTTGGACTATTTAAACATTACCTGCACTTTTACAGAAGACAATTATATCTGCAACTTTTCCATTTCTGAAAAGGCTGGTGTGGAATTTTACATAAAAAAAAATAATTAATTAAATATATATATAATAATATATAATTTTTGTATGTATTATAGGAGCCTATTTGATGACATGTACGTTTTACTTTAGATCATTGTTTGTTTTTCTGAAACTCACAAGAATGCATGCAGCTTTCACTTGTATCCAAAAACATGGGGAATGATACTACATTTATCGTCATTGATATCGTTTTCGCAATAAATACTAGAAAATATCGGGATACATTTTTAAGTCCATATCGCCCATCCCTACCCCCAACATGCATGGCATGCAGGCCCGCACGCGCACACACACACCAACAAGAGAAAGAAAAACGTTGCAGGTCCGACTGACAGAGAGCCTGTTCAGATGAAAACCGCTTCAGTGAGCTCAATTATAGTAACGCCGCGTTTTTTTTTCTCTCAGTAACGCTAATGCTGTTGTAACGGGAGAAACAGTAATTCGTTTGATTACTCGTTACTGAAAAAAATAATTCCGTTAGTAACGCCATTTATCTATAACGCCGTTATTCCCATCACTGCAGACAACGGAGTTGGTTTTGCCTTTTTTGCTCACCAAACGCTGCTGTAACTGCCCTCCTTCTGCCATCTTTACTCGCGCCGAGTTTTTAAATTCCAGCGGATGATATGCACACGAGTCACGACCTGAGAGAGTTTGTGGCTTCGGGAGGGGCGGATGTGCGCGTGCGAGTTTCATTCAGAACGCAAGACAAAAGATCGTTGGGAGCCGAAATCGAAATTCAATTAATTGCACATCCCTACTGGATTTGTTATTAAAAATGGTAGCCCACAAAAATATTGTAATCCAAATTGTCTGTGCACTGATTTGCAGTGAAAAGGAGAAAAAGAAAAAAGGTTATGGAGAAGAAATGGTTGGGGAGACGCGGGGAGCATGGACTGTGTGTTCTGCAAAGAGAGTTAGAGGTAAATAAATAATTTTGCAATGTGCTGCTGTTGCGGCTGGTCAAGTAAATTTGTGTGCTTTGTTTCAGTTTGATATAATTGTAAAGCTTATGTGAACGCTAATTAATTCTTATAGAACTCTTCTATAACTCCTCCACAAACTTCCGGCTGCCATGTATCTTGCTCTCTCGTTGGCTGTAGGTCATCACTGATGTAATTTTCAGTTAGAACACATTTCACACAGCAGGATTTTGAATCGCAGACAGGTCCAAATATTTAGCATGCCAAATATCTCAAGGCAACAACTTTACAAGATTAACTGGCTACATGCTCGGAGTAGTAAAAGCGGTCCAACCCAGTATTAGCAGGATATTCCTAATAAAGTGGCTGGTGAATGTATATTCTCCTAGTTTACGGAATGCCAAAAACCTCCCTACCCCAGGCCTGAACATGTACTACCTGGCTGTGCAAAACAAATAATTTATACACAAGATCACTTGCCTTTGTACTCCTTCAGCTTGCTCCTTGGTAAATCCTTTTGTTAAATCTGCAACAGAGTCCTGTTTCTGTGCCTCATGTTGGGTTTGGGATCCAGGTTCTGTTCCATTTGATGACGTCCTGCAGTACGCAGTGCTGTTCCCTGCCGATGTACCATTCCTCAGCAAGGCTTCCAACAACACTGCCAACAAAACACAACTAGCTAAATGCAAATAGTAGATTTGACTGGGAAATTAAAATGCAATTTATGAATAAGCTAAATGGTGATGAATCTAAATGTCCCTTAAATTAATCTACAGGGACAAAGGAAACTATTTAAAGTCGTTTTTTTTAAGCTGTAAATAACAATGTCTTAGGCATATTGCATTTGACTTAGCGCTGACAGTCCTCGTTTATGTCGGTGTCCACTAGATATTCAGCGCTAAATCACAGGAATAAACAAAATAAATTGTATGTACATTTTTACCAGTTGGTACTGATCTAAACACTCTCAGGCTCCTTCAGGGCATGCTGACCATGACACGTCAAGTTTTGTTATAAAAACATAGCCTTTCGCATAAAACAAAGCTTTTGTCACAACTTGTAGGAAATACACGCACAAGGACGAAGATGAAGGATCGCGACTGAGCTACAGCAACAGGCCCCCGAGATAGCAACGGAGAACCGGAGGGCTGAGGAAGAGCTGGAACAACCGAGGGCGAAGGCAGAGCAAGCCAAAGCCGAAGTGTTGTAGAGCCAGAGAACAGCAGACCGAGGTGGAGGCGTGACGATGTCCGACCCAGGTGGAGCCGGCGGTCCGCAGGAGCTCAGGAAGGCAGAACATCCAATGATCATTGCAGACATTGAGGGAGGAAGGAGCGCAGGAGCCAGAGCGACAGGTCTTTACCAGCACCCACTCCACAAATTCTACAAGGCTCCCTCGAGGACCCTCGCCAGAAAATCCGCTCGTGACGGCCGGCGATCAGGAACGAACACAGGCAGTCATCTGGGAAAGTTGCTTGATGGGCCAGGTCGAAAAATAACTCTAGGAATCCCTTGAGGGAGCGATCTCCATGTTCAAGGCATAGAAGGCTAACTGGGAAAAAGTGCAAACAGAAAACCAAATCCAACTGAACATAACTGTGACAGCTTTAGGACAAAGAAGCCTCTGTCTGCTGGTTGCTTCAGCAATGGTCAGAACTAATGCAAAAGCAACACAACAAACAAGCAATAAATTCTAGCTGAGACACAAGCAAATAAATGAAACTAAATTACATTTAAAAAAATGAAACTAAATTTAAAGTAGCCTAATCTTTGATTATTATTAATCAAGTGCTGTTGTTTCCAATTGCTTCCACTTTGTTATAATACCACTAACAGCTGACCGTGGAATATTTTGTAGTGAGGAAATTCAATGAATGGACTTCGTGAATTCAAGCATGGTGCCGTGATAGGTTGCCACCTGTGCAATGAGCTCCTGAGAGCGACCTATTCTTTCACAATTGTTTGGAGAAGCAGTCTGCATGCCTAGGTGCTTGATTTTATACACCTTTGGCCATGGAAGTGATTGGAACATCTGAATTCAATGATTTGGAGGGGTGTCCCAATACTTGCCAATTAATTGGCAATATAGTGTAGGTTAAGCTGCGTCATTAACAATTTTTGTCACGCATTTAGATGAGTTTATCACACTGAGCATCTACAAGCACCCTGGTAGGAGGAAATTTCTATTCTAACACTTCTTCTCTGTTTGTGATCAGACCATTTTAAACTCTGAGAAAGTTTTTAGTGATCCAGTAATCAAATTAATTCAAACAATCAGTCCAAAACAGCGCAAATGTAAAGAAGGCCAGGCTGATTACATCAGCGATACCAGAAAGAATAGAAACTCGCATTACATTTTTGGTGAACTATTAATTCCAGTGTGTGTTTTGCTTTAAAACACGAGCTCTGTCATATTCTGTGATTGTGTCTGAAGAAAGCAATTTTGGTGACGTACAGGAGTAAGTGCATGAGGATGCAGATCTACAGGGAGTGCAGAATTATTAGGCACGTTGATTTTCTGATCATATTTTTTTTCCACGCACATTTGATCAATTCCAAACCACAGTAATCCTAATAACTACTATTGATTTAGTATTTAATAATGTATAAGTGATATATAATTGTTCATGAAGGCTGGAAATGAAAAACACCTTATATTCAGGTGTGCAGAATTATTAGGCATGTTTTCTTTTACAGATAAATTGAGCCAAAAAAGAGATTTAACTCAGACTGAAAAGTCAAAAAGTATTAAATGCCCATGAGAAGGATGCAATACTAATGCAATACTAGACATTGCAGTTAAGGCGTGACCATTGGACAGTGAAATGCTCGTTGGGTCAGCAGGATCTGACAAAAACATGTGGCGGAGAAAAGACACCTGTTAACTGCAAAAGAATTAAGAATTAAGGTGAAGAATTAAGGGTGAAACCATCAGGAACCCTTTAGTCTCCAGCGCCACCATTTTCCAAAGCTGCAACCTACCTGGAGTCTCCAGAAGTGCAAGGTGTCAGGATCTCAGAGACTTCAGTTAGGTAAAGAATCCTAAAAAATGACCCCCACTAGATAAGAATCACAAGCTGAAGTGTTGTAAAATACATGAAGAAGGTTTTTTTATAGGCTTTATGGACAGATAGGTTGAGAGTGACTCTTGAAGGACCAGCACCACATCCTCTAGTACCACTGTTTGAAGAATTCATCTTCCAGAATCTGGCAGTACGTTTTGGGAGTTCATTTTAGTCCATCCTGAAGTCCGTTTTGCAGAGATGGACTAAAAATGAACTCCCAAAACGTACTGCCAGATTCTGGAAGATGAATTCTTCAAACAGTGGTACAGGTGTCTTTTCTTCACCACCTGTTTTTGTCAGATCCTGCTGACCCAACGAGCATTTCACTGTCCAATGGTCATGCCTTAACTGCAATGTCTAGTATTGCATTAGTATTGCATCCTTCTCATGGGCATTTAATACTTTTTGACTTTTCAGTCTGAGTTAAATCTCTTTTTTGGCTCAATTTATCTGTAAAAGAAAACATGCCTAATAATTCTGCACACCTGAATATAAGGTGATTTTCATTTCCAGCCTTCATGAACAATTATATATCACTTATACATTATTAAATACTAAATCAATAGTAGTTATTAGGATTACTGTGGTTTGGAATTGGTCAAATGTGCCTGGAAAAAAATATGATCAGAAAATCAACGTGCCTAATAATTCTGCACTCCCTGTAGAGGAGTATACATCAGCAGTCCTCTCCTATATAAACTTCTGTGCTACAAGCATGACAACAACAAAGACGCATGTGGAAGGGAATAAAGACAATTACCGGCTATAAAGCTGTCCGGTTCTAAATCACAGCAAAAGCACATTCCCAGACACAGCAAACTATTTTTTTGCCCGCTTCAACTGCCAATACAGTGAGAACATCTGTCCTGGATGTCCAGAGATGGTACCATCCATAAAGATAACATCAACACCAGGTCAGATCCACCCTGTGTGCAGTTGACACTCGTAAATCAGCTGAACCAGATGGGGTCTCTGGACGGGTGTTGAAGGCCTGTGCAGACCAGCTAGCAGAGGTATTCACTGACATTTTTAACCTCTAACTAGAGCAAGCTGTGGTTCCCACATAATAGTCCCAATTCCCAAGAAAAAAGCAATAAACAAACTGAATGATTAGCGTCCAGTTGCCCTAACCCCCATCATTATGAAATGTTTTGAGAGGTTGATTCTCACTCATATTATAGCTCTCATTCCTGCTGATCTCGACCAACATCAGTTCGCATATCGGACCAATAGATCAACACACGACGCAGTCATAACAGCTCTTCACACAGCCCTCACACATCTGGACCAGTCAAACACATATGTGACGATGTTGTTTGTTGATTTTAGTTCAGCCTTGAATACCATCATTCCTCACAAACTTTTCCAAAAATGTATGCACCTGGGCTTGAACAGTTCACTGAGCTTATGGATACTGGACTTCTTAAGTAACAGACCGCAAACTGTCAGGATGGGAGGCTGCACTTTGTCAATTTTGATCCTGAATACAGGAGCACTGCAGGGATGTGTCCTCAGCCCTTACCACACACTTCACATATGACTGTACTCCCATTCATCCCTCCAACACCATAGTTAAATTTGCAGATGATACTACCATAGTAGGACTGATGTAGTAGAGCTCGAGACTGTTTTCCAAGATGGCTCCTGTCTGTATACGCGTAATGTACTGTCTTTATAAAGTATCTTCTTATTAAACTGTTTGTAAACTTACAAAGTTCTCAATGCTTCGGTTTGCACGTAGGGACCCTCATAATGCTACCGTGTTAGTGTGAGGCTATTTTGAGCCTTTTTAGTGGTATTAACTAGCCATTTAATTTTACTTATTCTATGCCCCATATACTAGCGTTATAAGCTAATCTGTTTTTAGAGATAAAACTCTTTACATTCGATTTTCATGAAAACGCATCCCAGAGAACGATATACTTGGTAACCATGTGTTAATTACCCCTAGGTTCATTTTTCACCGGAGTTGTCCTTTAAGAAGAGAATCTAGTGGTAGAATACCGACACTACACATAAAAAGCATTTAAGACAGTATGCATTAAGCAAATCACATTTGTCCTGTTTCCTTTATTTATAAAACACTCAATTTATCATTTTTGTAGTTTTAAACATGATGCGTAATTGGTGTCAAACCCTATAAAAGACAACTGTGGCAAATGTTGGATGCAATTCTTTCCTTGGCTCCAGCCTCATTTGTGACACAAATTTGTTGTTGTTAAACGTTGTTGCGCGACTCATTCTATGTTTGTGAAGTTCCTCTTCTTTGCCATTATTGCCGTACCTATATAGAACCTTTTCTACACACTGTTGATAAATGAAGGCCCTGGACCTTAACAATCACAAAAACTAAAGAGATGATATTAGACTTCAGAAAATCCAGTCGCACAGAGCTCTCTACATGTATTAGGAGAGGAGGTGGAGAGAGTGGAGAGTTTCAAGTTCCTGGGTGTTTACATCTCAGCAAACCTCACATGGTCGGTTAACATCTCTAACCAGGTAAAGAGGGCCCAACAAAGACTCTACTTCCTTAGAAAGTTAAAGCAGTCCTACCTTCCACAACAGCCGCTATTAGTTTCTAATGTTGACCTACTGTTGTTGTGTGTGGTATGGTAGCTGCACTGCAGAAAACAGGAGAGACCCCACTCCTATCCCTGACAGACATATACACTGGCCAACTTAAAAAGAAAGCCAGTTGTATCACAAAAGACTCAACTCACCCTGGAAAAAACGTTTCCAGCGGTTTGCGCACCACATGGAGAGATTACAACAACAACAGCTGCTCATAATCAATTTCTCTTTAGTGATTTTGCCTTCAAACAAAGTATGAGAATGTTTTTGCAGCAATGTGTTTATTTTGGGATGAATTGAGAGCTTTTAATTTGAAAAGTTCTGAAAGACATTCAAAAGAGTCTGTGGAATGGATCGCTAGACACACCTCTAAAATAGCCATCATGAAATGTGTGGTATGATAAAACGAACAGTGAACCAAGGTTATTTTCGTAAACGAAAACTAAAACTAAGACTAAAACTATTGGTCAAAAAACATTTTTCGTAAACTGAAATAAAATTAAAAAATCATAATAAATGAAAAACTAAAACTAAACAAAACTAACAACTCTTACTGAAAAACTAACTGAAATAAAATAATAATTAGCAAAAATAAATATTCGTTTTCGTAATTAAGCTCTCTTTACTGTGGCGGAAAATCTGACCTGTAGCGGTTGAGGGAGTGTCTGTATATGGAGCTAGAGCGCGTGAAGTGAGCTGAGGAGATTAACCGCTGTCCTGTGACGCGACGTGTGCAGTGAACACACATTGCTAGTGCTAAACGGCTGTTCACAAAGAATGCGTTCGTGGCAGTGAAATAGAATAACGTTTCGTATGCGACGCGAGACGCAGGTGCAGCAGCAACTATAGTAGCAAGTGCTACTGTTGGTTTGAGATTTCATGTTCGCATAATATTGACAGGCTCAAAGGTGTTATCGTTGTTTTTACAAATCATTTACTAATAATAATATTATTCCCCGTGTGGAGACATTTCCCCACAAAGTAGGGAATACCAGGACACACACACACTTATTTAATCACACTGTCTTCATAACAGTTTGTGTTGGCAGTAGTCAGATGACTTTAGCTGTGGTCATACTGCTAGCCTACATTGTACTACTGAAGAAATTAAAATAAGCTTTTAATTATTTGCTAAAATTTCATCTTTAATGAGTTTGTCTGGAATTGATAATTTTTAATTTTATATTTTTACATTGCATTTATTTGGTTCTTTGTTCAATCTCAGACCATTGTTTGTCGTATAGGGCATAGTTTGACTCTTAAAAGGTGAAGACCCAACTTTATGCATGTTTTGTAGATTCCCCTCTCCATTAAACATGTTTTGTTGGACTGTCCTGGGTTAAAACAAGAATGCTCCTTTATCAAGTTATTTCACTTAACCCTCTGGTGCTCTTCGTTTAGGGGTTGTATTGGTTGTCTTCCCGGTCATAAGTGACCGGACACCTAAAAATTAAACTTCCTCCACCCCAGTAAAACCAATGCAATTTATTTTTCTTCAATAATATTTTTTCTTTTTAATTTTGTATTTGGAGATGATTTGATGGTATTTTTTAATATTTATGCAATAATTATGGTCTATTTTTGCATTGAAAATTATCCCAAAAAATTTTGTCATTAAATTTTTTTTTTTTCAATTATTGCAGTAATTAAAGGTTAAAATAGAGACAAGGCCTTCAAAATAATTTTTTTGAAGGCAGATTAGCACCCTCTTTTGGAATTATTTAAGAAACCATGCAACCATGGGTGTAATCACTAGAGGTCTCTATGGAGAGGCTTGATAATTCCCTTGTTCTCTTTTGAACACATTAAATGATTTTTTTTTATGGATTTGAATCTATATTTAAAAAATCTCAAAGACTATTTATTATAAAGTTTTAGATGTTTTGTTTTTTTTTGTTAGAAATTTGTGTTTTTGCAGATTTCCCATTCATTTCCTATGGTGGTCATTTTTGACCGAAGAGCACAAGTGGGAGTATTTTTTTTACGACCACTTAGCATGCTCGAATCATGATTTTTTTGTGTGTTTACATACCTAATGTTAGAAAAGTCACCAAGTTCCATATCATTCTGATGAAGCTGTGATTTTTTAAAATTCCAAATGTGGTTCATAGGTTCAGTTTTTCATAGGTGTAGGTGTGTGTATAAGTGTGCGTGCGTGCGTGTGTGTGTCTGAGTGTGTGAGTGGATGTGTCAATGTCACACTCTTGATGTTTTAGAGTGTCACCCCTTTACTGCTGTGTACTTTTTTCAGCATTGTGGCCGATTTGTAGATTGTACACACACATGTTTTTGCAGATTTCCCATTCATTTCCTATGGTCGGCAATGAATGCTACTTTTTTTTTACGACCAATAAGCATGCTCGAATCATGCTTTTTTGTGTGTTTACATACCTAATGCAAGAGAAGTCACCAAGTTTCATATCATTACGATGAAGCAGTGATTTTTAACATTTCAAAACAGAAAATTTTCCATTCAGAAATGACCGAAGAGCACCAGAGGGTTAAAGGGTTAGTTCACCCAAAAATGAAAATTCTGTCATTAATTTCTTACCCTCATGTCGTTCGACACCCGTAAGACCTCCGTTCATCTTCGGAACAGAAATGAAGATATTTTAGTTGAAATCTGATGGCTCTGAAAGGCCTCCATTGGCACAATGGCACTTTACACTCTCAAGACCCTTAAAAGGTACTAAAGACGTCGTTACAAAGTCCATCTCAATACAGTGGTTCTAAAATAACTTTATGAATCGGCGAGAATAGTTTTTGTGCGCAAAAAAACCCTAAATAACGACTTACATAGTGATGACGATTTCTAAACAAGGCATCATGAAGCTTCGAAGCGTTATGAATCGGTGAGCCGAATCATGATTCGGATCGCGTGTCAAACCGCCAAACTGCTGAAATTTGGCGATTTCAAACCGCTGATTCGACTCGCTGATTCATAACGCTTCGAAGCTTCATGATGGTCAGCCTGATGTACTCATTATATCATCAGAAGAATGGCATCTACGCTAATGTTAGTCCCTCTGTTTTATCCCGAGGTCTACTGCAGTCAGTCGGATCCGGGCCGTATCCAGATCAGATGGTGGACCTGCGCCCAGACATGACCAACGCATGACCCTGAAGTGTCTGCAGAGACCATGCCAATTAGACTCCCCCTGAAATTACCTCATCAACACGGCATCCTCAATAAACCCATCTCTGGCGTGATGACTCCGATCGTTCGAATATTCCTATTTAATAATTGTTTAATCAATACCTCATCCTCAATAAACCCGTCTCCGATTTTTCCAATATCGCAATCTATTAATTGTTTAATCAAAACGTCATCCTCAATAAACCCGTCTCCGGCGTGTTGCCTCCGATCTTTCGAATATCCCAATCTATTAATTGTTTAATCAATATGTCATCCTCAATAAACCCACAGGGATGGAAATTAGCACCCGCCACCAGCCAAATGCGGGTGATTTTGTGTTATGGCGGGTAGACTCGCTTCACCTACCGGCCACCGTGGCGGGTAAATAAAAATAGCATATCCTACTGTTTCACCTGGACGGCGGACACTTTTAGAGGAGGCACACCTTCGGCATTACAAATCAAATTCACAATAAGTAGTAGAGAAGTTAATTTGCGCGTGGTTGCGTTTTAGTGGCTTTGTTGCCATAGCGGCAGAGTCTCGAGACCATGCGCTGTAAACGTGTGCGGTTTTTTAAAAACATCGAGCTCGCATCGCGTCCACCGTTTGAACGCAAGAGGATCTCCAGATATGGGGCTGAATATCAAAAAAGGTAACAATGGGTCTGTCCAGTAACTCGTGATGAACCTCAGGCCAACTGCACACTTTGCAGAGAAGCATTTTAGTGTCTCAGACTGACTGGCTTAAAGCCGCAGCGGTGACACACACATCCATGCTTCTAAAGGTAAGGTAAATATTATATATTTTTAGACAGGTTAATTAATAGATTATAGCCTAATTAATGTTATGTATCATTTTAATCATACATAATAAATAATCCTGCCATATAAAGTTTGACATTTATTAAAAGAATATTTAGATAAAAATGGGACAAATAATTACATAATAATATAGTCATAATTTAAGTAAATTAATAAAAAATTTAACATTTTTGAATTTCAGAATTGTCAAAACAGTGATTACTGGTTCAGAATGACTGCTTAAAGGGACAGTTCACCCAAAAATGAACATTCTGTCATTATTTACTCACCCTCAAGTTGTTCCAAACATGTATACATTTCTTTATGTTGAACACATTGGAAAGTTACTGTGGAAGTCAATGGTGCCCCCAAAGCAGCCTGAGTACAAACTTTCTTCAAAATATCTCCTTTAGTGTTCAGCAGAACAAAGAAACTCATACAGGTTTGGAACATCATGAGGGAGAGTAAATTATGACAGAATGTTTTAGTTTTGGGTGAACTATCCCTTTAAAGTGTACCAAATAGGCTACTAAAGAGTTCTTTAGAAATTAATTAAATAATCAAATGTAAAATAATATAAAATGTTATATTTAATATTGTCGTGAATGGGTGTCCCTTATTTTGCCACACTGAAGGTGGCAACCCTAGTATGTCGTCAACACGCTTTAGAAGATGCCAAAACTAATATTTTCTTTGTTGGGACTAAAAACCTAAAACTGGAAGCCATAAAAGACCACGAATAATCCAAATGCCACATCCATTAATCTGCCCTACTCATTTAATGGAATGTATATCAGTTCATGGTTTGTGTGTGTATAAGAGAGAAAGAGAAAATGTCAGTATTTAATTGAGACTTGAGATTATATAAACTGCTTAAGTATTGTAGAGCTTGTAGTATTAATTTTTCACATGCAGTTATACATTGTTGGTTAAAACCAAGAAAGTGGCTGGTAAAAACTTTGAGTGGCTGGTAGATTTTGAAATCCACTAGCCACAGTGGCCGGTGGACAAAAAAGTTAAATTTCCATCCCTGTAAACCCGTCTCCGATTTTTCCAAAATCGCAATCTATTAATTGTTTAATCAAAACGTCATCCTCAATAAACCCGTCTCCGGCGTGTTGCCTCAGATTTCGAATATTGCACTTTAATAATTGTTTAAATCACTACAGCATCCTCAATAAACCCGTCTCTGGCGTGTTGCCTCCGATCTTTTGAATATTCCGATCTAATATGACCAATAAATCTAATATGAATCGATCGATCAATCATCCGATCTAATATGACCCCTGTCCTGTAAAGTTGCCAGAATAATAATCATACACTTTTTGTTAATTGGCCAGAGGAGAACTGGCACCCCGACTGAGCCTGGTTTCTCCCTAGGTTTATTTTTCTCCATTAAGTCACCTGATGGGGTTTTGGTTTCCTTGCCACTGTTGCCTTTGTCTTGGCTTGCTCAGTTGGGGACCCTACATTTTTCAACTAAACAGCCAAATAAAAATAATTAGTAAACTAAATTAATCATATAAACTAAATTACTGATCTAATTACTAATATAATGCCCACATTGTTACTGTATGATAATTGAAATGAGCTAGATGACATAATTTTCTCCAGAACGGCTGTATGGCTGAATAAAATTCTGTTGCAATATTTTCCTGTTTAACACTGTGAAGCTGCTTTGAAACAATCTGCATTGTAAAAAGCGCTATATAAATAAAGTTGACTTGACGTTAGAGCTCTCTACTCTTGTTCTTGTTCCAAGTTACCTTCCTGTCCAATATTTTTTGCTTCTTACAAAAGCCACAAAGCCTTCCAAGAAGACAGTAAAGGCTTATGTCATGCCTCAGCTGAAGCTGAAACTTGAAAGTTAAGTTGTACAACATAAATGCAATGTTTAGTCAAGTCAAGTCAATCTTATTTATATAGCGCTTTTAACAATGCAGATTGTTTCAAAGCAGCTTTACAGCGTTAAACAGGAAAGTAATGCAACATAATTTTATTCAGCCGTACAGCCATTATGGAGAAAACGGTGATGTCATCAGTTCATTTCAATTATCATACAGTGACAGTGTGGGCTTTAGATCAATAATTAGATCAGTAATTTAATTTATATGGTTAATTTAGTTTAATAATCAGTTTTATTTGGATATTTAGTTGAAAAATTTTATAAAAAATTGTGTCCCCAACTGAGCACGCCAAGCCAGTGGCAACAGTGGCAAGGAAATTATTTAGGCATCATTTAGGCATTATTATTATTTATATTACTATTATCTTGATTTAAAAGTTGTAGGTTTAGTTTTAGGTTGTCCTCTGTTTACCTTTTTAAAGTAATTTGAAATTGATTTTTATATTTTTATTTATAATTTTTTATATATATATTTATATTTGCATTTTGAACATAATATGGCAACTGAATGCACTAAATTGGTTTAGTTTTCACAGATATCAATGTCTACAATTTCAGCAATAAAACAAACTTTTTCTAAAAAGGAAACTAATTAGTTGTTCATTTTAAAGCTACATTGTGTAACTTTTTTAGTTTATTCTTAGCTAAAAACACTTAGGTCTTTCAAAAATATATGTGCTCATTAATGTATATTTACTTCTTTCAAGTAATAAAGTATTCTCGTAAGTTTATAATATGCCATTTAAAATACATACGGGTAGGGGTTCGAATGCAGGTCGCCATGTTGCCCCTCCATCTTGAAAGTACATTAGCCAAAGAGGGACATACCCGTAAATTCAAGCTTCGCCTTTCGCGTTTTAACACTCGATGGCACTGTACAAAATTCCTGCCTCGCGCATGTGCGCGTCAACTTGTTCAAACTTGTCTGGTGCATGCGCAGAGAGATTTCATCTCAGAAGCGTCCAGTAACAGAGTTATACAGCGTTTTCCTGGCTTGTTTATTCCTCAAAAATGTGCAATTACACATGCAGACCGCTAGTAGGCAGTCTCCAACGGCATGTTGATGGTGTAACCCACAGTATCAAGACAAAAGCCGAAGAAGAAGCAGTTGTGTACACTGTCGAAGTACCAGCAGCAGTGATGGCGTCAAATAGATAGTGACTTTTCTTGCAGCTTGGGTTGTTGTATCTAATACAAATTAAGCATCTCTAGTTGAGTTACACAAGAGGTGATCTGGTGCTGGAATGTGTTTTTGAAATCACGCAGAGTGCTCGTGGCCGCTGTTTTCAGTATCGTTGGCTCATGCACAGACAAGCGCTTCAATCGATTGCTGTTGCGGAGACTATTCGTTCCATTGAAATCACAAAACAAAATGCACCCAAATGTATCCCTGTTCCTGATATACAATCACTGATGACATCTTTGGTTGTAATGAGAAAATAAATAAACTATACACAGCGGATCTATGTATTTATTCACTAACATAAAGAATTTCTGGACTACAAAATATTGTGTTATATATAGCAGATGTAAGGATGAAACTATCATCCAATTTCTGGACACACACACACTCCTTTCATTGATTTTTTATTTATGTATTGACCTGAGGAAGTAGCCTGGGAAAACCCAGACAACTTCCGGCAAATTTAGATTTGCTCTGCAAGTAGTCTGGCAAAGACCCCATTCAAGCCCATTTCTAAACCCTAGAAATCGCGGCACCAATTAGAAACGTTGGGGCGGGCTTTACACGATGACGACAGCGCAGCGACATTGAAGCAGATTTGCCGCCCGCCGTGGAGCATCACTCGTTCGAATCAGCTATCGCGTCTGTTTTAAGCGATTTAAACTTTTCCTTTTCGTTAAAACCCGAGCAAAGAACAACACTCGAAGCCTTCATATCTAAAAAAGATGTTATCGCTGTCTTACCGACTGGATTCGGCAAAAGTCTGATACCAGCTTGGCCCTTTGGTGGCTAAACGAATGGGTCTTAGCGAGAGCCCTCTGGTAGTGTTAATGTTTTACAAAATATAGTTTAAGTCCTTTTCAGGCGTGAATGTAGTTGTTTAAAGCTCAAATATGTGGTTTATTTATAAAGAGAGCGCCTTTTTTTAAATTTGATCTGCCGTTTTCGGAGTTGTGAGCTCCAGTGGTTCAGCGGCGCTCAATCGATCATTGAGCCCGCCGAGAGGCGCCTTTCCTCGGCCAGTCCTTCTGCCGTCTGCCGCTGGCTCTGATGTCTCTGTAGTGGTTAAACCGTCTCGTCTTGTGTAGATCTAACGGCTGATCTTTGCTCTCATTAATCTATAATTTGTTCCTAGACAGATCGTTTTGTCTGAGGGCAAAGTGAAGTTTCATAACTTTATATTTTTAAGATATTAAACTTTACCGTTGTAGTTTCCTAGCGCTGACTTTGACTGAATTGCTTAATTTATTGTATAGCTTCTTACACCTTTTACTTATACTTTTATAATTGCTATTGATGATCACACATAAACTGACATTTAACAAAAAGAGACTGGGTTGTGTTTTGTGTCATATTTAATTTATTACAGTGATAATCATAACCTATATTATGCCTATATTATGTGTGTGTGTGTGTGTGTGTGTGTGTGTGTGTGTGTGTGTGTGTGTGTGTGTGTGTGTGTGTGTGTGTGTGTGTGTGTGTGTGTGTGTGTGTGGTTTTTTAAATGTAAACGAAAAGAGGCTGGGTTTTTTATATTTCGTTTTGTTATAAACATGCATTGAAGATAATATGCATTGCCTGCACTACTTATATACTGAGTGATACTGTCAAGAACGCTGCTTGTCCATTAGCAGAGTAGGCGGATTAGTGTCCTCCCGTCCTCGGGAGTTCATTCTCCGGAGTCAAACTTGGTAAGTCACGGACGCAAGTCAGAAAAAAACAAAAATTAAACATAATAATAGCCACACGAATGTGGTTCAGGCAACGCGTAGCTAGGCCTACATTGATTATTTTATATATTTATAATAAAACGAAGTATAAAACACCCTGCCTCTTTTCGTTTACATTTTAAAAATAATATATTAAACATTAATATGTGGTTTAGGTAAGGTGACCAGATTTCTGAAATGGAAACCGGGGACATTTTCTATTTGAGAACACAAGTACAGACAAGAACGCATATTGAGAAACGGCCAGAGTCTCAGATGTTTCTCCGTCGCTCTGCATACGTCATCTCCCTCATCGCTCTGATTGGTTTTAGGTCTATCCAATTGCGCCGAGAGGCATTTGATCGACGCCCGTTGGTGACGCCCCTTTGGAAATGATTTGTCTATGAAGCTTTGCCAGACCATAACTCAGTTCCTACTGAGAATGGTCTGGTTTTAACCAGGCTACTGAGGAAGGGCAGACCAATCACAGCGCTTGCGGTCCACATAGAATTGACGTGTTGTTACATTTTTGGAGAGGTGCACATCAGCCCAATACTTCTGCGTCGAGTGTACGCCGTAGCTACGTTGTAGGCTGTGTGTTGCATGCGTAGCCTACGACGTACACTCGACGCAGAAGTATAAATTGGGCTCAATTGGGACTTGGACACAAGTCCGAAGTTCGCATACTTGGTATTGAGAAAGGGCCTATGTACTTCTATCATGACAACTCTTGGAAGATTTTTATCATGGTAATGGATATGATTAGCCTAGAAATCTAGACGCACCCTAGCGGCAGCAAATCTAATTTGTAGCCAGGGTAGTCTAGCAACTCTCCGTTGGCTTGCGAGCTGGAAAAACCAAACGCTGGTCAGGCCAATCACATCATGTATAGAGTAGAGGTCGACCGATTCATCGGTTTTGTCTATTAATCGGCTTTGTCTATTAATCGGCACCGATAGTTGATTCGTGGAACAATCGGTTATCGGCAAAAATCCACACAAATAGTTTTTCAGAGTTGCGTCCGTTGCTGGAGGAAGCGCTGTTATTTTTATTAGATAATCTCTTTCTAAAAAAGCAGACTGTTTAGATTTGTATGAAATGGTAACACTTTACAATACGATTCCATTTGTAACAGGAACTAAGGTTAATAAATGTTGTGGAAGTATTGTTCTTGGTTAATGCATGTTCATTTCAACATTAAATTGAGTTTGAATTTGTATCTGTTAACCTTGGTTAATGCACTATGAACTAACATGAATGATCAAGGTACAATTGTATTGCTCATATTAATACATGCTGTAAAAAAAAAAAGCTAATACATCCTTGTTACATAGGGACTTGTTACCTATGAAATGTATGTTTCTAGGTTATAGGTAAAGAAATTTGACCTGTAATATTTTAATGTTAAACATTTTTTCTGAAGAATTTGTTCTGTTAGAACTTCTCATTTTAATATTCATATGTATACGTTTTTAATTTAGCACATTTTCATGGATCAGTACTGTTTTTTTATTTTTTGTTATAAAGTTCAGCAATGGTTTACTTGTGTTCTTTTTTTAATCCAGTATCCATTTTAAAAACTATCGGTCAATTAATCGGTTATCGACAAGTTATCGTTATATCCAGCCTAGTTATCGGTATCGATAAAATCCACTATCGGTCGACCTCTAGTACAGAGTAACATAATGACGGCAGAGTTGTCGCGGTTCTGCGTGCTACTTGTAAACAAAGAAGCTGGCGAACAGCGGTCTTTCGAACCGGCTTTGGCCGCGACTCTGGAAGACTTGTTGTTAAGCTTTTCTTTGAGAAAAGAACAAAGAATGGCACTGAAGTCATTCTTAAGAAAGGAAGATGTGTTCAGAGTTTTGCCGACCGGATACAGCGAAAGTTTGTTTTGGTTATAGCTTTATCCTATTGTGTGCAGAGGGAATTTGAAAGACAACCGTTTATCCCACCCCTCGGATTAAAAATATTTAACGCAAATAACGCAGCATCCGTTTTTATATCCATTTTTGCCTAGTGTTACATGATCACGCTCCTATTCATGTAAATGCTTCCAAGCGCGACAAGACACAAGAGAACGCGCTGTGTGTCAATGTCCTGTCTGTGTGGCTGCGTCTCATGTCAGCTAAATCGAGGGACACTCTGACACACACACACACACACACACTCGATGCACAGACACTCTTGTGTCAGTCTCCTGCTCAAATCGAGTTCTCTTTTGCTCTTGAACAAACAATAACAACAACACAGAGAATTTTGAGTATACTCTTAAATTAGTTAACGTCTTAAATTAACTTAAAGAGTTGTGAGGAAATGAGATGCGCGTCAGATCTGCGTCATGTTCGTCAGCGGCCGTTCTTAAAGTGACAGGAGCACTGATGATGCCTGTCATTAATGTTCATCGAAGAACAACGGGAACAGAGAAAATTGTAGCTTTAATGATGATTAATCTCTATTTCATTTATTATTAATGCAGTTAAGAAAGGTGTTTGATAAGTATTACATTGCTGTATATGTCTAACAGGGAAGGCCAAATAACATTTATTATAATGGTTTTATGTAAAGATTGTTTTAAGTTCACTTAAATTAAAAGTTGTTTTTTAAAGCCTAATAAATGTTGAAATTGGGAGCTTTCAGTTATACTGTAATGTAACGTCATTAATGTTTCATAGAGACATTAATATCAGTGATACTAGCCTTCATTCATTAAAAGATGCCTTTACAACACATATTTAAAATATACTGTCTTTAAATTGTTTCTACATTCATTTGGAGAGTAACTGAAATTATTACAATATCAAAATATTTAAAACTTAAAATATTAAAAACTTGCGATTAATTACTGAAAAAAAATGCGATTCATTAGTTAATTTTTTTTATCAATTCCCAGCACTCGTTTTTTAATATGTGATAGTATTGCATTGTTACAGATCGTTTGATATCTATGGATTATGTGTACGTGTCTAACAGAACATACCATAGCACGCTGTCACAAGCTGGAGAATACTTTATTTGTATTCTTGGTTTATTTATTGGTGTTCTTAGTTCATTACTGTCATGATGTGCGTTGTTCACTCTCTTGACTCGATATGTGTGTGTGTGTACGGTTCGCGGTTATATTCATCGGGCGGGCGGGCCAAGTAACGTTAATAAAAAATATAATTCCAAAGTCGTGTGTGTCTGCCGCATGGTTTGAATTTGGAGCTCCGCCTCGCTGACTCCAAATCCTCGATTTTTCTTCTTATATCAACTCAATAAACTAAAATTTTCTCATTTTATAGCGAGTGAACATATCCTCGATAGTTTTCTAACAATCGGATTGCTTTGATATTGCTACTTATATCCATATTTCCGAACATCCGCTACTAGCCTTAGCCCGCTAGCATCACCAGCGCGGTCTCGCATATCGCTCGCGTTGTTTACACTCGCAAAACTCAAGAAATTACTGTGTGTTCTAATGGCGAATGCATCGGATATATGTCTAACGTTACCTTTGAGTGCAGGTGAGGACACGTTCGAGCTGCACGCTGTACAGTTGGAGCTGGAGGCTCTGGAGAAGCAGATCGATAACCTCCTGAAGAGACAGGCTGATCTCAGGGACCGACAATCAGCGTTAGAGACATTGCGGGCTGACGCTCACAAGTCCGTAGTAAGTAATGTTATCACTCCGATGTCTTCTACTCCTCGTGTTTCTCTGCTCAGGGCACGAGCACCCAGAACACTATCATCCCAGGCCTCCTTCACTCCGGCGGTTCAGTAGACTATTTGCTCTAAATTAATGGTTATTGTCATAGTGTAATGAACAGAAGCTGCTTTGTAAATAATTGGAATCTTTTCTGGGAGCGGCCTAGGCTTTTCCGTGCTGATAGCCTGCACCGCAAAATAAACAAAAACATTCTCTAAAACTAGGTCTCCTTAACATTCAATCGCTCACACCTAAAGCAGTTATTGTAAATTAAATAATCACAGATAATAGCTTTGATTTACTATGTCAGACTGAAACCTGGCTTAAACCTAATGATTATTTCGGTCTAAATTAGTCTACTCCACCAGGTTACTGTTATACGCATGAGCCCCGTCTGATAGGTCGTGGTGGCGGTGTTGCAACTATCTATAGAGATATTCTTAATGTTACTCAGAAAACAGGACACAGGTTTAATTCATTTGAAGTGCTTGTGCTAAATGTTACACTCTCAGATATAAGAAAAAAATTCATATTATCTTTTGCTTTGGCTACCATATATAGACCGCCAGGGCCCTATGTTGATTTCATAAAAGAGTTTGCAGATTTTCTATCAGACCTAATGGTTACCTTTGATAAAGCACTGATTGTCGATGATTTTAACATTCACGTAGATAATACAAACAATGCGCTATGGGTTGCGTTTACAGATTTATTAAACTCCTTTGGGGTCAAGCAAAATGTAAATGGGCCCACATCGTTTTAATCATATACTAGATTTCATTATATCACATGGAATCCATCCTACTGATATAGACTAGGGATGGGCATTTTTGTCAATTTCTCATTTCGATCATCGATAGGTCTCAAATGAGTAATCGAGTAATTGGGGGCTGGGGCTTGTGGGGGGTGGGGGCGTCTCAGTCAGAGATATGAAACTATTTTAAGAGTGTTACGAAAATTAATGTTGACAAATACAAACATCACATGTCTATGAAAACATGAACATATGACTAGAAAAAAATAACTGCTAGATTATGATGCATAAGTGGTTATTTTGTTTTTAGATGTTTTTTTTTGTTTTTTTTTAACGTCTCAAATAACCCAATCAATAATATCATTGTAACTAAACTGAAATTGTACCGGCGAAGTACAGGTTTGTCTTCCATCATTACTGTTGAGACATGGTGGGGAAGTTTTGGAAGCAGCGTGCGGAAAAGTCAAGGAGGAAAGTGAGGTGTTGTTTTCAGCGTGTCATGAAGGTGCTCCCTGGATTACTTTCGTGTGGGTAAAGACTGATAAATTTACGGTGGAACAGCCGAGGCGGATGGTCGCGCTGATACGAAGTAAGGGCGCTGAGCGAGCTTGTCTGTGGAAGCCATTGCTACAAAGCTTCGGTAAAGTAAAATGAACTTGAGGAATCGCACGGCGAACCTGCAAACGTTGACATTAATTTCTTAATTTATGTCAGGAGTGCAAAATAAGCTGTAATTAATAATATTTTGAATTAAATATCAACAAGAATCAAAAGCCACGTCTTCTCCGTTTTATTTGTGGTCACAGACATGCACTAAACCATGTGTACGGGCTCTTAGTGAAACAGTGTGCATATTTGGACAAATATAGATTTATTCTAGCTGCCGGGTGACAGTGTGGGTTGTCATGGCAACCCAGCGCGTCGCTCTGTGCTTCAAATGCGCGGACGAGACTATGAAACCTCAAACAGGGTTGAGTCCCTTCGCTTATACCCCGATCTAGTTTCTTTTCTGGTGCACCAGAAAAGGGGCTACTTTGGCTGATAAGCCTGGGTGACCTGAGGATTACAGTGAGGCTTGCCTGCCGAGTACATCTCCATGGGCCCCCCACTCCTCTATCGCATCGCAAGCATGTAGAGACTGTGTTCGTGGGTGGTTCATGTTCTCTCATGAGAGCATAACCACGTCGGCGCGTTGTTCATCTTGCCAAACAGTGGGCATATTTCAGCAGGGGGGGTTTCATGACCCTTTAAAAGCAAGGTGGAAAAGAGGGGAAAACTCCACCCCACCCCCTGTTGTTAACCGGTGGGAAAATCCTCAGGTTACATCCCTAATGTAGACTTATATCGGTATCAGTATCGGATATGGACCAAAATTAGTTGAACAAAATCGGCATATAGGATATCGGCAAAAATCGTGTGCATCCCTAATCCTGAGTTCAGACTGCACGATTTTCAAACTCGTCGGATCACTGCTCTTTTCACACTGCATTACTATCTGGGGTAGCATTCAGTCACTGCTGTGTTCACAGTCACACTGCACAATCATGACTATCTGGGCCAGGATTCAGTCACTGCTGTGTTCACACTGCACAATTAATCAGCGACAGAAGGTTTCACACTGCATGACTTTACAATAGGAAGAATCACAGGCAACTCTCTCAGGTGCGCAAACTATGTTTCACAACCAAACACACGTGAGATGTGACAAGTAAACAACGTGAGATTGCTTGTGTGTCAGACCGTTCTCGTGGACTGGAATTGTTATTAAAAATGATAAACTGCAGAAAGTTTGCGATCCAAATTGTCTGTGCCCTGATTTGCAGCGAAAAGGAGAAAAAGAAAAAAAGATTATGGCGGAGGAAATGGTTGGGGAGACAGAGGGAGCAAGGATTGTGTTCTGCAAAGAGAGTTTGAGGTAAATAAATAATTTCGCAATGTGTTACTTCTGCGGCTGGTCATGCAAATGTTTGTGCTTTGTTTCTGTTTGATTTAATTGTAAATTATCTATTAAAATACTGATATTATGGTCTATAACTCATCCCCGAACCTCCAGCTGCCCTGTATCTTGCTCTCTCATTGGCTGTCGGTCATCGCTGATGTATTTTTCAGTCAGAACACATTTCACAGCAGGAGTTTGAATCGCCATCATGTCCAGATATTTAGCATGCCAAATATCTCACAGGCGTCGGTGACTTGTCTGCGACTCTCTCTGATCGCGTCTTCGATAATTCACACTGCGTGATTGTCACTCACGTGCATGAGCACCAATTTGCCTATGATTTCAGGCATTTGTCTGCTATTTCTCAAAACCTGTCTGCGAGTCAAAATCAGGTCTAAAATCGGGCAGTGTGAACTCGGCATAAGACAAGACGCGGGTGGCAGTTTATGGTCCGCAAAACAGATGACGAGTATGTTAATGACATGCTGTAAATGCCACTAACGACGAGGAAAAGAAAAACAAACCTTTTGGCCAGCATTATCCGACGCATTCTCATTCATAAAACAGCTAAACAGGGCAGCTAATGAGTGGAGACACACTCACCAACAGTGACGAGGCAGCCAACAGGCAGATCATAATCCAGCAGACAAAGCGAAAGCTTGCGGCATGTGAAATGGATAGTGACAAAGTTGCCGGAGAATCCCAATGGTTGTAAAACAGTATAAAATCACAGCTGGCCAAAAAGTATTTCAAAAGACAACAAAACGGGAGAGACTCAAACAAAAAAAGACGGGCAAAACAACAATTGGAGTTCACAGCATGAAGTGGCAGCCAGACGTGCTCAATGTTCTCATACTCTAATACTTTTTTTTTTTTTGCAGCTGTATCATACAAATACAGTGGACATGCACCTACGATGACAATTTCAGACCCCTCCATGATTTCTAAGTGGGAGAACTTGCAAAATAGCAGGGTGTTCAAATGCTTATTTTCCTCACTGTATATATATATTCCCTTTACTTAGATTGTCCAAAATAGTGATTAGTGATACAAATGCAAATCCAGTACACACTGTTTTGATTAAATAAAAACGCGGGATGCCACAATTCTCAATATAATATTGAACCGTTCGGTACGGCATTCACGGTTCAATACGCGCTTGTGAATTGCGGTTTTATCGGTTTTGCATTGAATTAATTATTTTTCGACAAATTCTATCATTTGCCTCCATCCCGATACTGAACAACGCGACATACATTCACATCACACGTTAGTGGTAGAGTTATAATCACGGAACACTATAGTTATTCACAATCACTAAAGTTCATTATTTGCATGCGTTTTAAAGCCTTGCCGGCTCATTCGCATTTATTAAGAATTAACTATCCCTTTAATGTTAATACAACAACAAAAGACAGAGAAAAAACACTCACTGCTCTTGACTGAAGAACTAATACAGTAGCTTTCATAAGAATCAATGTATATTTTATAGTGAAGTCTATGTAGTGTTTTATTTTTACATTTATTCATTCAATTTCATACTTAAATGCTGCTGTACAGCTCTGAGCTGAAAGTGTAAATCTTTATATATATTTATTTTTTATTTTACAATACACTTGGAATGTGTGCAAGGTTTAAGTTTAAGTAAGGGTTTTCAATTATTTTAAGTAAAATAAAGAAAGAGTATTGCAATAAAAAATAGTCTTTTTTCTCCTTAACCTCTTGCTTTTCCTGTCGCCCAAAAATAGAATAACAAAAAACTGATGTGACAAGCCATCAGAACCGAACCGAACCGAAAACCGTGGTTAAAAACCGAGGTATGTATTGAACCGTGGACTAACTGTTGTAGTGGACAGCACATTCCAGGGCCCAGTTTATGGCCGGGCCACTCTCTGTCCATAACAGTGGACAAAGGTTTGCTACATTTTGATTGGATCTTGGTAGACTGACACAAATAAACTGTCCAACGCCATCAGATAAAGATGCTAGGAAAACAGCCAGACACCTCTTAGAGGGCAATAAGAAGAACTCTTGTACCAAGCCCAGGAAGGACAAGGCATCTCATTGGTCCACATGCAGTTTCTGCCCTTCACCCAAATCCCAAGTGTCCTGGTCTATGACTGCCATAAAAATTCCACAGGACCTCAGCAGTAGTGGGTGAAACAAAGACTAGGGATGCACCGAAATGAAAATTCTTGGCCGAAACCGAAAACCGAAAAAGAGGAAACCAAGGCCGAAAGCCGAAAACCGAAACACCGAAAGAAATTATGCCAAATATTAGTACCATTGCATTTATGGCTATGACTGTGTACTAACTTTACTAAAATCAAGGCATTGCAATTGCATACATTAATATTAAAGTTTCAAAGAATAAATCAATTACAAGTTATGCCAATATTATTTAGCACATTGCAACAATGCACAGTATAAAATAAAATTCAAACTAAAATGTTTAACTTGACCCCACTCATTTGTACATTAAATAATAATGTACAGGCCTACAGAAAGGTTTTTAAATTAAATGTTTTCTCATAAAAACCAAGTGCATTTAGGTCTAGTGCATTTAACATTTTTCTCTGTAGGACTACTACAAGAAAGTGCATTCAGAACAAGTGCAACTGCTTAAAGATACAACTATTTTCTCTGTAGGCCTTTAACATAATAGTGTATCAAAGCAAAGACTGCCATAGCCCATATGTTAACTGTAGAATAGGGGTGTAGCGGTACACAAAACTGACGGTTCGGTACAGCAGTTTTACAAAATGGCTTTTTATTTATTTTTATTGGTTAACTGAAAAAAAAAGTCTGTCCTTAAATGAATTAAATTATAACTAAAAGTTTATAGAATATATTGCTCTAAACTATATAGGGAGCCCTTACTTGCACATTAATATTAAAGGTTAAAAACAGAGCCCAAACTATTAGCCTAAATTCAGTTGCTATGTATTTTTAG
This sequence comes from Gobio occitaniae, assembly GCA_033150135.1. NCBI lineage: Eukaryota > Metazoa > Chordata > Actinopteri > Cypriniformes > Gobionidae > Gobio > Gobio occitaniae. The sequence goes on from JARQWZ010003781.1 coordinate 136,779, forward strand.
GTCTAATAATCAACACTCAAATAACATCGTACACAAACATGTACACTTCACATAAGGCAGTTTTTGCAATAACTTCTAAATCTAATTATAAAATAGTTTTTTATCCAATTCGTGGTTGAAATATAATCATTTATACACAGTGTCTGTCATTTTATTTAAACATACATGAAATAATCAAGATATCATTAACAGGTTAAGTAGAATATAATGAATATAACGACTAATATAGGTCATATATTTAGTGAAAGAGTTGATTTTTCTAGTGAACTAACAGCTGTGGATACTGAGGTGCCTGAGGTAAATGATGCTACATGACTGTTTAGTTTACAGCAGTTATATCGAGGTCTTTCTGCCGTTGAAACACTGACTGAGCGATTACACCACATATGATACGTGACAGTAAGTTGTAATGTATCCTCAACACACCTTAGATGTTCATTCATGTTTATTCTTAAGGAAGAGATGATCGATCGCGCTCACAGATTATCGCGTTCACGCGCGCGCGCTGCCGCCAGATTGAAGTGTGTTCCGCGCTTAAAACATGCCCACTGTTAAAGATTGCGTTCGGTTTCACAGTGAAGTCTGGTCCTCTTCTCATCGAGAACATGAGCTCTGGCTGTCAGCGCTTGTGCATGGAGCAGACGTGGATGTTTCTCAGATATACTGAAATACGTCCACAGACTCCACACCGCAGACATGTTGCTTCAGACAAGCACGTGCAGGTCGCGGTTTCTGTTTGCGTCATCACAACATTTCGGCCATGCTGTTTCGGTGATAAAAGTCTTTCGGCCGAAAACCGAAAATGCACTTTTGGGGCATTTTCGGCCGAACATTTTCGGTGGCCGAATTTTCGGTGCATCCCTAACAAAGACCACAATGATTAATCTAAATCCATTCATAACTATGTTTGGACAGTTTCTGCCCTTCACCCAAATCCCAAGTGTCCTGGTCTATGACTGCCATACAAATTCCACAGGACCTTAGCAGTAGTGGGTGAAACAAAGACCACAATGATTCATCTAAATTCATTCATAACTATGTTTGGAAACCTTAAAGGTCCCATGGCATGGCATTTTTCTATTATTTTATAATGTTTCCTGAGCTGTACTTATATTGTTAGTATGATTTTTACATCATAAAATGTCATAATTTAGAAATAAAAGGCATTTTTTCAATACTGATGTTTGCCCTGTGTCTGAATGCCCTGTTTCAAGAGGCGTGTCTGTGGTGAGACTTCAGTAAAAACGTCCACTGTTGTGATTGGCTGACATCTTTGCATTTGAAATGAGCGGAGGGGGCGTGGTTTAACGAGGTCTACGAGACACGAGCAGGCACAGGGCTCTACATAGCGACCATTTTGGGCGCATTTGCGCCTGAAAATTACTGCGTGCGACTGCGAAAAAATATTTAGGCGCATCGGTGCGAGTGACCCGATCGCTTCTCGTGAATAAATGTATAATACAATCGGAATAAAAACTAAAAACACTGACTGACTGAGCAACTGTTACGTTTCGTGCTGCAATCAACTGCTTTTCATGCCTTCTGTCAGCGGAGCATGTGCAAAAAACGTGTGCGACGGACTACACTTAACAGATTAAATGGTGAAACCACGGTCTATGGATGAAACAGGCGTGACGCGGCCATGCACTTACCAGACGCCTCGCGGCTCGCGCTGATGTTTCTTTGCAGCCAAACTTAACTAGAAATACCACATTTGGATTATCATAAACAAGGTCGGAAATTAACAGGGGCTTGGGGCAAAAATGCCACCAAAAATGAATTAATATAAAATAATTTAAAAACGCTCCTGTATGAGTTCTTGATTTAATCTTTATCAGCTGCAGTCCATAAAATTTATTGAGTTTAAAAATGACTAGATGCATATGAGTGAGTACATCATGAATCCATTTTCCAAACCGTGTTTTTATCTTACCCTGAATCACTACGGTACACATATAATAAGTGTTTCTATTCTGACTATTCCAGTTTGGTCCGCAACGCTGTGGAGGAGCACAGTCCCTGCGAGACTCGCCATAGACACACACAGAGAGAAGTAGCTCCGGCTGCTGCAGTGTTCTTCCGCAAGATGCACGCAGTTCTGTTTATTAGCGCCAGAGCGCCAAAATTTACGGACTGCTATTGCTCCGACTCGAGTATTGGCATGATTGCAAATGTGATACTGATCTTGTACAAAAGTCCAATAGACAAGTTGATATTAAGTAACAACGTTTTAGCCACAATAATGTTTATTTCGTGAAAATCAAAACAACACCAGTTGTGCATCTCCAAGCGGTTCGATCGAATGAATCTGCGTTTGAACGACTGAATCAATGACTCCCACATAGACTTGACGCTACCTACTAGTGATGTTACGTATGACACTGAAGCGTCGATGCGCGTATCGCGCATGCGACACATTTTGTAGTGAAGCTCCGTATCGGGGTGTGTATTGGTTTCCTAGAGTCACGTGATCGATGACAAATGAAGCCTCACTTTCTGTCCAATCACGTGCGCGTTTCGCTTTGCGTGTCAGAAGCTTCGAACCCCCAGATCTTACTTAACAAGTCCTTGTTGCCTCAGTCTGGTTGATGGTTTTGTGAGGAGAGTGCTGTACTTTGAAAGTTAAACAATATATCACATTTAGATAAACATTTATTTGTCACTATTTATTATTTTTTGTTTGTTGGAGTTGTGTCTTTGTATTTGGTAAAATATTTGCCTTACTGTCATTCCTACTGTTACACAAGCACTATCACTGCCAAGTGTCATAAGCACATTTAATTACAGATGATCCTATCACACAATGTCCTTATTTTGTGTGTGTTTGTGTGTGGAGAGAGAGAGTAGGCCTGCGTTACATCTTATTGAATCATATAAGCTCATATTATATTTTATTGACACACTTTAATGGGTAAATTAATTTATTTACTGGACACATTAAACACAAACATATAAAGCTTTTATTTGTACACATAGCATTGAAACGATGGAGTGTGTTGTGGTTGCTTCATCTGACAGAGCTTCTTCCACAGACTTCTGCCTGCTTTATTTTAAATAAGCACCAGATGGCGCTGTTCTTGACACTCAAAGCTTTGAATCTTTTCCCGAAACAGTCAGGGTAAAGCCTCACTGCTTCATGAGGCTTCATTTCCACATCCCTACTACCTACTGGCTGTTTTATTTTCATATTTATACTTTGCATGGACTTTTTATTTAAAATATAAATATTTTAACTAAGTTTAAGTTTAACTTGTACATAGCCTATTTCTAAATTCAAAAACTTATATTTAAAACATTTATACAACATTATTTACCCATGAGCTGCATGTAAATGTATCTAAACACCATTTCAGATAGAGCTTTTGTGCCACTTCTACTTTTGATGCTGATTTAATTTGATTGGTAACAGTCTGGTTGTGTCTTATTGCTCTAACTGAATTTATTGTTTAAATTAACATTTAAAAAAAAACCTTTTCTATTTTAAATGAAGAAATTGACAAAAGATGATGCATACATTTAATAAGATTAGAAGACATTGCTCTTATAATGGTAAAAATGCCCCTGGACATTAATTTAAAGGGACAAAGATCATCCTGTAATGGGAAAGTTATAATTGGAATACGTGTTATTGATCAGAAAGTGCTCCTAAATTTTTGACTGTGCTCCTAATTTTTTCAATTAGGAGCACAAGTGCTCCTCAAGAAAAATGTTAGCGTAGAGCCCTGAGGCACGAGCTGCTGACAGAGAGACGGATGGACCAGAGTTCACTTCTCATTAGTTCTGTCAGTCTCAGTTCAGTGAACTGTTGTAGTTACAGCATATACTTCAGGTTATTAGTCTATTTCTAGTCGGAGGGACTGTCACTTATGTCAGAAAGTTAGTAACTTTAATAAATTATGGATCAGCACTGACTGGAGACTCAAACCGTTTAGAACGATCTGTCCGTTTGGAACTCGGTTCTTTTTAGTG